>VDFB02119958.1:0-20879 GCA_007258455.2 Sequoia sempervirens | reverse complement strand
TTAAAAGACTTATTAAGAATGTAACTCCAATTCAAACCTATTGTTTCTTCCCAGTTACTACAAATACAAATGCATCAAGGCCAAGTGGATATAGAAAAGATGTCCACTCTACACAAATTATAGTTAGGAAATGTATTACATGCCTCTTCTAGAAAATAAATTTTGTAAACACATCAGAAGAGCATGGAGTTAATAGATGAAGTAGTGAAGGTGTTTTAGGAGAGTGTACATGGTGTAAGTATTGATAATTCATTATCCAATGTACAAAATTTAAAACTTTTACTTCATTCTTTTAAAGAGTATTCTAGTACTCTTGAGAAAAAATTGGAAAAGGAGATTAATAAAAAGGTGAATGATTGAAGGTTGATGGATATAACAAAGAAGTGTGCTACTACACATAATAAATTTTAGAACAACCTTAAGGATGCACAAAATTATGTTGAGGAAGCCAAGGTGTTATTTCAATTTTGCATGAAGTGGCCCAATTCCACTAAGAACATTAAGATTCAAATGGACTCCATTGAGTCCCAGATTGATAAGGCATCTAGTTCCTATGATCCAAGGAATGATACAAATGGATCCAAAAAATTAGCAATTGAAAATATGCATGAACAATTCTTCCAACTATAGGAACAAAGAGAAAATATCATAGTGCAATTTGGACAGCTTAGAGACTTCGTGAATGTAAAGTTTACAACTATATCTAGTACTCTAAATAGTGTAGAGAAAGCAATAAAGTTAAATATGATACCTAATACTTTGAATGAAGGCAAAGAACTCATGGAGTTTGAGGCTATGAACCACATTCTTGGGATAGCCAAGAATCACTAGGAAGATGGTAAAAAGGTTTGGCAGGCACACCTTTCAAAATTTCAGGTGTTATACACTTCTTTCGGTTGATCCATGTATACTTATTTTTCTTATGCATTTCAGATTTCATTGTATATATGCAAAAGTTAGAAGTTAGCATACCAGTGCAAGTTTTGATTAGTTTATTTGGATTTCACTATTAGGGGGGTTTTTTTGATACATATATGTATATATGAAAGGGGGAGAAAGGAAAAGGATAACAAGTTTAGGTAAATGATGTCAAAAGGGGAGAATAGAACAGAAACTATGTTTTGTGCTCTTTGTCATTGATGTCAAAGGAGGAGAATATTTTGGGAAAATTTTGATGCATATTTCAATAAATGAAAAAGGGGGAGATTGTTAAAAGTTTAAGGAGTTTGTCACTGATATGCTTGTTGGCAGCATGAGCATGAGATATACAGTGTGCAAATACAGTGTTGTCATTGATGTCAACATTGTGGTTTGAGGTCTATTTTGATGATCAGTTGATCCGATGTGCATATTTTTTTTAAATGATGGAAATCGAAAATAGAGATGTAGTTGTTTTGTTGCAGTGCAGAATAGATGAGTTGGTTATATGGCTAAGTGTCAGAACAAAAGTTTTCAGTGCTCTGTGCATCCAGTTTTTTGTCTGCATTGGTCTGCCTTGAAGTATTTTGGTCTATAGTTCTAAGGAAATTTTTTTGTGTGTTAGAGGAGTTTAAATCTAAAGTTTCATGTTTTTTTACCTCCAATGCAAAAGTTATTGATGCCAATATATTGGGTTTTCCAGTGAGAGTGTTTCTTGTACAAAGTACTTGTTTGATTAGCCCACACTTCACCATGGAAAAATATCTGGTCTTGCAAATTTTTGGAAGTGTTTACAGGTGTCAGTTGCATCTAAGTTTCAAGTGGTGTGTAGTTTGTAGGTTCGTGTGTCGGTTTGAGGATGTTCAGTTGGCATATTTTGGTGTTAGGTTACCAGCAGTGCTGACCTAATATGTTTGAGATCATGTGGAGTTAAAGGAAGTGTTGATTAGTTATGTGGGAGCTATTATAGGTCTATGCCAACCTATTTAGATGTGTTACAAGTTTGAGTTAAGGCGTGAATCGTGTATGTCTGATCTTGAGCCAACAAGTTATTGTTTTATATGATGCATCTAATTAGGCCGACCTAATTGATGTTATAGGTGTTTGCGAATGTAATGGGTATAAATGTAAGTTTATTTTTATTTTTTGATGATGATATGAGATGTGAGAAGTAGTGTAGAATATGTGTAGTGTGAATTCCTAAGTAAAGCATGTGAATGTAGAGCAGACCAGAGTGTTAGAGTAGAGTAGTATGAAGTGTGTTGATTTAGTGTTTTGAGCTTCAATGGAATTGTGTTTCCTACATATTGTAGATGCATTTTTAGTAGTTCAATTTTTGACAATGAGCCACCCCTCTCTTTTATCTCTCTTATTCTTTGGACAATGAGTCCACCGGATAGTGAGTCCACCTGGCAATGAGCCTTTCTATAATATCTTATAACTGGTTATAATATATTGTGAGCTAATAATCCTCACTGTATTTTTTCCCTTTTTGGGTTTTCCACATAAAAATCAGGTTTTCATGTGTTATATGTTTTGATTTTTGTTTTCATGGTTTCTTTCCTTACTGCAAATTGAATATGATATGTGGAATGAATGTTTAAATATTTAAGTGGTTTCAGAGAATACTGATTCACCCCGCCTCTTAGTATTCTGGGTGTTCAACAATATCCACTTATTCAACATTGTCATGGTGCAAGGTGTCAGGCTAAGTAATTTTGTAACTCAAATATTTTCTTTCCACTAGGTTTTATTCTCTCTATTGTAGATTTTTTGAGAACTATACATTTAGTCATCAAACTGAGATTCAAATTCAATATTATCATTTACAGCAAGTTGCAATATTTGTACATTTTTTCTATAAACGTGTTAAGTTACATGTGGATGGTGTAGAAAGTAGCAAAGATGAAAAAATTTCCATCAAGGGGGTTCACTTTTATATCAATGATGATACATGTCATGATAGAAGATATGTAGCCCATTTTTTGGAATATTTGTTGAAGATTTGAGATGGCATTACATAAATGGTTTACAACACTAGATTTGGTCTTATGGTTATGATTGTAAGTGTTGATTTTTTTTATTTAATATTTTTAATTAAATTTATATAAATTTAAGAATTAAAACAAATATTTATAAATATAGTTTTTAACTAATTTAGTTTTCAAAAGGTTGTTTATAACTTTACAAGATAATTTAAGTCTTCAAAAGCATTTAATTGGTTAACCCAACAACATACTAGACGTAGCATCATTTTTTTGTGGAATTTTTTTAGAGTGGACATGGAAAAGGAGAGGATCATGGAGTAGGATCATATGTAAATTGTGCACTTAACCAACATGAACTTGTAGGTAATACCATATAGAATGCAAATTAAATTTTTGAATTGTTCAAAAGTCATTTTAGTGCTCGTAAAATAAAGAGTGACTCAATATATAAAAAATGCTATTTTTTGGAAGTTAAAGGTAAATAAGAATTTGTCATTTCAAACTTTATAATATATTGAGTACACATCCTAGAATATTTACACTTTTAATTGAATACTTGAAATTTAATATTAGACTAAATTTGTATGAGTTTTTTATTAAAAAATGTACACAATTGAATCCAAAAACTTGCAACACAACTTCATGGACTATGGAAAACTCATATAGACTAAAATTTTCATATTTACAAATATTGATAGTTCAAATTCTTATAATTGTCAAACAATTATTGGGATTAGAATTTTGCATCAAGTGATGACTATAGGACATAGTAAGCCTTTTGTTATTCAAGTTAGAGAAAATTCATGTTTTTGCACTGACTGCATTGAGAATAATACAAATACTATGCAATGTGAGAATATTCAAGATGAATATGTTTTACAGGAAATGAAACAATTAATATCAACACCTCCTTATGAAGATAGTAACATTGTAGATTTCCATGATCCTCTATATATAGGTGACTACAAATGTGTATTTGATTTAGTTGTTATAAGTAAATTAAATAAATTATGTATATATTTAAATTATTTTACTAGATTTATTTATATATTCTAGCTAAGTTAAGTGATAAATACTTGAATAATTTATCAACTCTAATGTACATGTGTGTATTTGTGGTACACATGAGATATTTTCACTGTGGTTGTAGATCCTAATAATACAAAAGGTGTAGATTACTATCTACTAATATTCACACAACAAAAATATAAATTGACACAATAAATGATAGATGGTGATGGATAAGAGAATCTCACTAGATTGTCGTTGTTGAAGGCACCTTTATCAAAAAATAAAGATACATAAAAATGGTATTATATTTATTGATTAATGCTAGGATTAAAGGTTCTTCATTATAGTCACTTAGTTATAGCTACAAGATTAAATTTGGAAATTTTACAAGAAAAAATACGTGGGAAACAAAAGTGGGGGTTTTCTTTTGAAGATCATGAAAATATTTTAGATATAATAAAATATAAAAAGGATCCAAATTATATATACTAAGATATTTAAGTTATTAAATTGATATATGTGTACATTACATGCTATTTTGAACTCAATATATTTTTTCTAGTCATATACATGTTGTCATGGACCTACTTATATATTTCATATAAGAATGTTCAAATTTCATTCCATTTAATGTAGTTTATATATCTTTTTTATGTAAATGTTTACTTTATGTATATATGTACATGTCTATGAATGATTATTTTATTAAGTGAAATGAAATTATAAATGGTCTATTACACTTGTCAAAGACTTTATATTTGTCTAAATGTCTAAAGTTTAAGTACATGGTATGGTGTCAATTTGAAAAGTATTTTTAATAATTTTATTGATATTTAATGTTACCTACATACTCATAGGTCCAATGAGGTCTGCTCATCTATAGAACCAAATTATATTTCAGTCCACTCCTAGCTTGAGGTGTACATTGGAAATTTGATAATGCTACATGTGACTAGTGAATCTATAAAGTACAGTAGACGGTGATATATTGACTTACAAGGTTGGATATATAGAGAAAACATTTGACTTTGAATCTATGAATCCTTATCACATACAATAGTCTATACTATGTATCATGTTACCACTTCCGCCATAATTCATATAACACTTTCTAATATATAAGAAAGCCAAATATGATTTCATGGTAGATAAAACAAGACAAAGAGTGAAGAACATAAATATAGAATGAGGAAGGTGAATGAATAAGGAATACATATACATTATTGACATCATAGATCCAATTTGTAACTAAAATATGATTCCTAAACCTATAATCCAATTTTCTTATAAGATTTGTATAATAAATTCAATTAATAAGATCTTTAAAATCCTCATTTGGAATCTCCAATATTGAATTCATTGCATGGTATAAGAGCAAGATTCAACATAGTTATTTGATCTTGGAGCAAGGTAGTGAGGTTAGGAAATCAAGGTCCATATTAGAAAATTCAATTTTGTGAGTTATCTAGTAGGAAAGTGTTAGATAGAAGACTAATATGAATCTTATTATAATAGATAGAGGGAATACCTAAGAATATATAATGATATAAAATACCTTAATAGGATTGATAAGTAAATTATATAATGGATTTGTACATAATTATTTTAGTCTCTAAGTCTATATCTTACACAATTGATTTATTAGATCAATGGTCCTAAAGAATAGGTCTTGAATAATATGAGAAAATTTAAATTGACCTAGAAACAATTAAATTGTAAGTAAGAAGTTAAAATTTATGCTACAATGAAATATTTTTGACTTAAAGTTGAAAGTCTATTTTAATTATGATGCATATATTCTATTCATTAACTAAGGAGCTTCCCTTCAATTGTTATATCAATAAAAGGATTTTACCTTAATTAAAACCATTTATAACCTAGTGTCATTTGATTTAAATATATTTAAATTACAATATAAATTCAAAATCATATCAAAGTGAAATAATTTATTCATGATCTTCAATATTTAATTGAAATCAAATCAAATTTATCTCTAAGAGAAAATGTGATAATTCATTAAACTTGGAGTTATAGACTTTAATTATTATAATTTTAATGGATTAAACCTTAATTGTGTATTTATAAAGGCAATTAAAAAATTAGTCATTTGATGTTTTTAATGGTGTTGATTGGTATTTTTGGTTCTTAAGCCATTACAAGTTTTTCAAAGTTAAATGCATTATCTATATGTCTAAAGTTTTTCTAAAGTTTAAATATATGAATTTATTGAAATTTAAATATTACCTCTAATACCTCAACTATATCACTGAGGGCCCTCCTAATGCCACTAAGGTCAGAAGAATGGAGGGACATGCTAACACTTGTATATGGTGTAGTGTCATTGCCAAAAAGAATCCTACTATACTCACCTCCTCCAAAATTAGTTGCAAAAACCACAACTTGATTTAGAACATATTGAGGGGTGGTTATAGAATTAATTGGAATGTATTGATGTCCCATTGAACCCTGTGAATTTACCTCACCATTTCTCTTCTATCTACCAAAATATCACCTAATATGTGAGGATACAATAGCAAGTGTGATCCCATACCCATCATAGATAAATCAATATGCATCTAATAAATCATTGAAATGAGACATGTGGGCATATTAAAAAATACATTAGGATCTCCACTGATTTGTGTTATATCACATGGTGATGGTAGATCAACATGAATATAAGGATTATAGCTACTTGGTGTGGAATCAATGGAGGAATGCTAATCTATGAACATAACAAGTATCTACCAACACAATTAGATGATAGTTGATAAACCTTGCTAGAAATAGCGGTGATGCTTTGAAAAATGTCACATTTTAAAGGGGTGAGTGTTGGCTTTGTAGCTATTGCTAGTTCCAATTTTTTTGGAAGAACCAAAGGGTTTGGATCATCTAATGCCCTCTTGTTCATAGGAAATAAAAAAATTCTCTTCTTTACTCAGGGTTGTTAGTATACCTATCTCTCTTCAATCTACCATGTGTAGGGAAATATGTATAATCGACATATAAATTATGTAAATGAAACTGTGCATATAATTCTTTTATAAGTGACAACTCATCATTATGAGTTCATGTGTGATGTGCTACCAACCATCCGTAGTATAAATAAAAGGAACCACAAGTGGATTCGTGAACCTAGTGGACGAATATCCTCTTACTCTATATTTTCCCATATAAAATGGGAACTTGTGAATAGTTAACACTAAAAACTGAATAGATGACCATTTCTCATGGCCATGAACACTCTAATAAAGTGAAGCATAAAATTGGTCAATTCTAATATCATCATAAGGGTTGAATGATAGAATGACATCAATCATACATGTAATCTCATATCTAATATTAACCAACCTATCTCTACTTGATAGGTTTGGGGTATTATGTATGGTTTGGTCTAGACAAAGAAATGCATTATCTAACCTATGAATGGTTTGATCATATAGAGTAGTCTTATAATGAGTATGAGGATCAGGTTGATTAGACTGATTAGACTAGAATGAGAAGTTTGATCAGCCATGTAAAAATATCTACATAATTAAAAAATAATTTACAAGATTACATTTAATTTTGAAACTAAAATATATTCAATCTAAGTTTGAAACCAAAACCCAATAACATTTATATAATATAATCCACTTCATTTTCTATATATAATTTAACTATTTAAAAAAATCATTGGACCTTAAAAATTACGCATTTTAATTAAATGAAAATCCCCCCTACCATTTTAAATGTGCATGAACTAATATTTCTCTAAGTCATTAAATCAATTGAACACTCATTGCAACATATTTAAAAGAGGTAATTATTCATCATGTGTAACCAAGCAATAACTTACACCATACAAAACACACAATTTAGATACTTAAACATGTACCTGGTCAAACTCAATAAACTTTAAATAAATATAGGTATTTTTTACTCAAATGTTTTAAAGTGGCATCACATTTTACTTCTAACTATAATAGGTTAGCAAGATGCATATTTCTATGTAACTTTATTAAAAAAAAATTATAAAAATCACTCATGAATCACAACATAAGAATCTAAGAAATTATCATGGAATTATTAAACACTTGGAAAGGGACATATACCATAAGTGTTTCATATATGGTGATTTTTTCCAACCATTTTATGTTGCTATGGGTTTTAATATGGTACATATTGAAAGGCTCATGTTATTGTCCCTATATAAAAATTTCATAAATCAAATCAACAAGTAAATTCTACAAGAAGATCTATTCTTTTAATCTTTATAAATTTGTGATAATCTTAAATAACATCCATGTAGTTAAATCTAAAATATTTATAATGAGTTAAAAGTAACTTTGACCTTGGATATGAGATGGTAGGTTTTTAATATATACCCTTTGAAGAACAAAATGATGATGATGAAATACCATGTGGACTTGTAATATGTAGAGTCAAGAAGTATTGTCCAAAATAGTTTCAATTGGACCTTGTTTTTAATATTTTAGTCAAGTATAAGGGAAACCTTGGTTTTATTATTGAAATGGAAGTGAATGGTGAAGGGATGGACAAAATCTATGAGCTTGTGTGTATCTAGACTAGGTGTTAAAGTATAGAAGTTCAATCTAACGCATCATATGTTATTATTCTAGGAAAGTGTAAATGACTAGAATAGGATCATGTCAAAAGTAATAGTTGAGAAAATGATATAGAATTGAAACATTGTGTATGTAGAATAAGATCTCCATGGCCATTATGTTTATCAAAATTTAATTATTTCATGTCATTAGGATATGTGTATGTAAGGATGGGTGATGAAAGGAGTGACAAATTATCCTTAAAGGGGTTAAATTGGGTGGGGGTCAGTGGTGATGGAGACTCTCCAATTGCAATTCTAGATCCTTACGATTGATATATATGTATGTCTAATAATAATAGGTGGATAAAAAATATATTGAAGATTATTTTTAATATCATGATAAAGAGGGGAGTGCATGTCATTTTCTTAAGGAAGATTTATATTTTTTCCTATATGAAAACATTTTGTGTTCCTACTTCCCATGATTCATAAAATAAATATCCCATCATTGACAAAGTGCAACCTTGTATAACTACCTTGAATTGTCAAGGTTATCATCCTATACTTCTAATAATTAATAGGGTTTCTCTACAGTTTGAAGAGTAAAGAGTTTATGCCTTAGTCAATTTCAATCTGTGATGTGTGTTTCTCCCATTTATATCTTTATCATTCAATAAATAATAAAAAAATTATAAAATTCATGTGGTGGGGATTGAGTGACCTCATTTGTTATTACTTTCGTTGGGTTCTCTAGAATTTTTGGTTGTGTGGCTCATCTTTTTGAGCCATTTCAAGGGCATTGCATGTTGTGTAGGAATCTTCCAAATCCCTTTTGAGGTGCTCTACCACATTTTCTATTTGTGTGCCTATGTCAGGCTATAATTGGCCAAGTTGGGCTCCTATATTTTAATTTGGTTATAAAATTACCCCTTGTTATTAACCCTTCATGGGGTTAGCAAAGGTAGTAAATTCCTATCCTAAATAGTTATTATGACCATTCTATATTATATTTTGTATGTATTGATATCCTCATAATCATGCCTATTTGAAATAGGAACCATTAGATTAGAAGGAATACACTAATTGAATGAGGGGTAAGGGGTTCATTAGAGAGAATTTACCCTAAAGTCTTGTTGATTTTGGCATATTTGGGGATAGCTTAGGTATTGTAGAACAAACTAGATGATAGTGGAAGAAAATAAATGTGATGGAATGATGTGAGAAAAGGTGAGAAAGCATGTCTTAGAAGGTTTTTCTCTTCACATCAAGTTCACCAAAATATATGTTTCTCCATATCTACTCATCACTATTGTGTATGATTTAGATGTGGATAGCACATGTGGCTTGAATATAGATAGATTACTCCTACTTGCATGGAAAAATACAACATATGGGGGAGTGCTTGGTGTTAAGATTTCCAAGATCATAAAGAAAAAAGCAAGAAAATTCCATAAAGTACTTGCACACAATGATCCTAGTTGTTATTATAAAAAGATGATAAAATAGTTTTAATAAAATATATAATATAACCCTTTTTATATAAACAAGGTGGTAAGGGTAGGAAAGTCAAACACAATGAATATCAATTAATGCTAAGAGAGTTGTTGAGAAAGCATCTTCAAGATAATAAGAAGTAGTCTGTTAGCTCAAAGTTAGCATGAAATGTTTAACAACTCAAAAGAGACAATAAATGCTAACATTAATAATATGATGCCAATTTATGAAGTTGTTGGTGGCAGTCTCCAGATAATTTCAAATGACTTCTGCATCGTTGTTGATGCCTCAACCTCATTACTTGCTCTAAATCCTCTTGCCAAAAGATGTGCAGGTCGACGTAGATTTTGAAGATGGCTACATGAGCTTGGTAGAGGAAACTCTATGGTTGGAGGGCGATAGAGTTTTGAACAGGTCGAT
The DNA here is from genome assembly GCA_007258455.2 of Sequoia sempervirens. Classification (NCBI taxonomy): domain Eukaryota; kingdom Viridiplantae; phylum Streptophyta; class Pinopsida; order Cupressales; family Cupressaceae; genus Sequoia; species Sequoia sempervirens. The sequence continues at coordinate 10,499 of VDFB02119958.1, read as the reverse complement.
ACTAATTTGAACATCTCCAATGGCTTCATCCCCTCTTCTCTTTGCTACTACCCACTCTTAAAGCTGGCCAAACTAAGCCGACAGGTCTGTGTTGCAGGCAGGAAAGATATGGTTGCAACAAACCAAAAAAATATGGCCATTTCTGAGAGTATGAGACAGCATATAGAGGTGGGAGCCCACATGAGAAGAAGGGCATCTGTCAGTAATTTACGGATGGAAAATTCACTCCCAATAATTCACTGTGGGAAAGTTCACCGCCATGACAAATTCACTTCTCTTAGACGACACCACAATATTGGACTTGATGAAAAATCTAACCTCCATCGCCGAAGGGCAATGCCTTATCGTACAACCAGAAACTAACTACGCCTTTCTCAATGATCACAGCCCTCTCAAATTCACCCACAATCACCTCCAAGGGGTGATGTTGACCATGACAAAATCACTTCAAAATGGCAGCTTTGTGTGATGTGTGGGAGCGGATAAGGGGGTGGCGACTTAAGTCGCTACCTTTGTGGAAAAATAGGAGCTCTGTCTATGATTTAATTGACATCAAAGGCTTGTCCAACCTCCTCAAAAAAAATTAGATTGCCGACATACAACTTTGCCTCTTTTGGAGGTTCAATAAATTAATTTCCGTTAGTTTTTTTATGATCTGTAAGACGACCGTCTATGATGGATGAGGACTTCTAGGCTGTGAGAGACGAAGCCATGGAGATGGTGGGTTGTATTTTATAGATTTTTTTAGGGGTTTGGAAGGGGTTCTAGGCCTTATCACAATGGTGGAAGATACTCTCGATGCATATGGGCGCGAATGTAAGTAGAATAATGCAACTCTCGTAGAGCTGAATAGGGCCAAAAATCAGGCTTTTAAAATCATGAAACATCGTCAACCTTTGTCAACTACCTAAATAAAATTTGAGATCACACCCAATCAGAGATCAGTTTTACATGTAAATAAAATTGTATGGAACTCTATATTAGGTTAGATGCAAGATTGTGGGTAAGGTTTTGCTAGTGTTCAGATATAATGTTATGATTTCCAAGATTATAAAGCAAAAAATAAGAAATTTCCTCAAAATACTTGCATACAATGAACTTAATTGTTATTATAAAAAGATGATAAAAGGTTTCTAATAAAATGTACAATGTAACCTTTTTTATACAAGCAAAGTGGTGAGGGTAGGCAAGTCAATCACAATGATTGAATACCTCTCCAATAATGGAACACTTGTTAACTCACATGACAATTGTTCAAGTGAGTGGCAAGTGACCATGCAAGAGGTGTCTCACAAAGTGAGGGCACTTGTTTCAACCACATGAGGTGAGACAAAACTCTAGAATAGCCTACGTAAACTTAAGAAAATATGAATAGGTCAAACTAGAAAGTGATGACAACTTAAAACTAATTATCTAATGACACTATTTACACCAAAACTTGGAGGACCAACCTCTTCATAAGGAAAAGTTTTCTTAGGAGTGAAAATGATGTTTCTACATGGGGGAATTTTTTTCAACTTTATTTCTCTCTATATGAGGAAGGAGAACTTGGTAATGGTGATAGATGATAGATTTAATTGATGGTGCAATGATGGTAATGTGGGGTTGAACTCTAGAGCGGGCCTAAAAATAGTTGTAATGCTAATTCTTGTATAATTAGGTGCATTGTTTTCACATATTGTGTTCAAATCCTATTGATTATTGATGAGGAATGTTTTTAATCAATAATTTTCTATATCAATTACATCTAAGTTTAGTAGAGTTATTTTTCATTTATTTAGGATGGATTATACCTAATCCTCCCTAACCTAAGACACATGAAGTAATGGTGCAAGAGAAAAGAGATAATTATACCTTTTCTAAATCTGCTAGTTGTGTTTTCTTGTTTTTTGTTTTTTTTTAATTTCTTGCTTGATTTATCTTGTATTGTTAGTACGTGATTGATTGCTTTATTTTCTTTCTTTCCTTGTCTTATTAGAAAGCTATATAATTCATTTATTTTATGAGGGAATAATCTACGTTTGCAATAATCCATGTGAAAATGATGAAATACATATGGGTGAAAGAAAACATAAAAAAATTAAATCATATCAATTGTAACCTATAAATTTAAGTACAAGACTACATATTTTGGCATGAGAAAAAAAATAGACTAAATAAATCCTCCAAAAATATCCCCAAGGAAGATTATACCATAGATTGGTGAGTAATCTACCACATTATGCAAGATGAACATAAAATCTAGGATGATAAAGGAAGGGAAAAAATATTTTGATGAACATTTTTTTTACATACCTAGGGGAAGCATTTTGAGGGTGGTGAAGTAGGGGTTTCTATTGAACGCACCCAAAGACTAAGAGTGGGGATGAATTAATCTACATAAAAACCCTTTCTGAAACAAGACTTCTTCAACACAATACAAACTTTAAATCCTTTAGCAGGTTAGCAGGAAAGAAAGATGTAGCAGTTTAAACCTTTAACCAATTCAGCAATCTATCAGCAATGAGAGATATAGCAATCCTAACCTTAACCAGAACAGTAGCAATGATAAAAGAGACAAGAACACACATCCACAATATTCGATTTACATGGAAAACCTAATGGCGGAAAAACCACAATGAGAGTTAACTCACAATATAAAGGCTCACTCCCAAAAAGAACTTGCAAAGTAAGGCTCACTACCTCAACACAAGATACAAAGGACTTGTAGGACTAAAGCAAACACAACTCCAGATGCAAGATACAAAGATCTGATGAGATTCACCATCTTAGAGCACGATATAGAAAGTTATGAGAGAATTACAATATTTGTCAACATAACACTCTGTTGACTGAGGTGTTGTAGAACATCTAATCTTTCCTCTTCATAATGTATCGCTAACTCTATTGGATATTAAATACATTCCACGCACTGACTTTTTGGAACTTGTACACTTCTCCATCGTATTGCATCCGAAATGATCTTGCATTTATGTCCACTGCAACACTTCAAAACTTCACCTAGGTCAGCCAGGAGAAGATACACAATGAATTCAACAAGTCGGCTACCAAAGCATAATGTGGTCATATCCAGATGATAGAGAGGACCAAAAAAAAATCTTATTACATCTCTTGTTACATCTTCCAATGTGATCCAAAACAATTCACATGATGGTGCATGTCAATCTAAGTCAACATCAAAGGAAACATGTAGATGAAACATGAAGCACATAACCAGTCAACCCTAAAACATTCCTTCAAATGAGTTTACTTAAGGAAGTTCTAACCAAGATAGGTCAAGATCCAAATCTATCATAATACTTCTTCAATTGCTAGCATAGACTCCCAAGCACATGGCACTTGAGCAAAAGAACAAGCCATGTCGGCCAAATATCTACAAATAACCTAGAAAGCCAACTCAAGACACAATCCAACACCAAAGCAACTAATCAGCAACATGCAAACCACATGGGGATGTTTCATGAACATCCAACAACACTTTCATAGACCTTTTTTATATTGTCATGCCATCAATAGACACCGTAGACCAAATAGGAACAGAATACTTCATCTAGGAAGCACAAAACACAGTTAGAAGATATAACATTAACATATCAACTTGCAGACCACTTCAACACATGAAATTGGAAATGAGACACAACACAGACATTGAGAACACATCCACCAAGCCACACGAGTAGATACATAAATACAAAGAAATGCAGAGCATTTCTTGGACCAGTCCATAAAACCAACAACACTACCAGCCATTTGCAATACATAGAAACCTCCTCAGTAACACTAGTGACCTGAAAATATAGGAGTACAACATCCACAAAGCACTAACTTTGAATCCCAAACTGCAATCTACCATATCTTCAACAACGAAGGAATGTGAAACATTCTCCCAAGCAGACTTTAAAGAAACTTCCTGAACCAAAAACATTTAAGCAACTTGCAGAGACCAGATCTTTCTTTCAACAACACATTCTTTATCAAGAACATCAGGAGAGAGAATAAGATATACTATAGACTTTCAAGAACATCTCTCCATAGTTAGCAATACTTCTAATGCTTCTAATCCACATCTTAATATATCATTATGAAACTAACTCTATTGACGGAAATCATACTCAATGGCATCCAACCATAAACTTCAAAAAACATCAAATATGGCATCCAATCGTGAACTTCAGCAACTCTTCTTAGATAAGGCATGACATCCAACCATGAACTTCAATAAACATCACATAAGGCATGGCATCCAGTCATGAATTTCAACAACTCTTCTTAGATAAGGCATGACATCCAACCATGAACTTCAGCAACCCTTCCATACATCAATGTTAGCCCATACTGAATGTTGTTAACAATGACAACCAATGCCAATTGTACTAAGGACATCAGTACCAACTAATTCCAACAAACTCCCAAGCATCTACACCAAGTGTTGACATCAATGACAACCAACTTCCAACAATCTCACACAAATCTCCTCAAGTGTTGACATCAATGATAATCAACAATCAGTGTTAACATCAATGATAACAATTGCCAACAATCTCCCCTTTTGGAATTGATGGCAACACAACGGCTCACTCTCCCCCTTTTTCATCAAAGATAGAGGGTCATACACGCTCACAACAGTACATTTTTTTACTTTGGGAACAAAGGGAAAAAGATCTTTAATTGAAGCAGCAATACATTCTCCCCCTTTGATCAGTAGCAAGTTATTTCACAATTCCTACACAATTGCATCAAAACTCCCCCTTACTACCAACTCCCCCTAAGTGGGAGCACACATCAATCCAGGAGAAAGGATATGTCATGAATTTCTCCCCTAGAAAGATGAACCACCTATGCATCTAGTTATAACAAGGAGGGGCAATAACCCCCAACTTCTACCACAAATACTCAAAAGTATCCTTTGAAAGTTCCATGGTAAAAATGTTTGCAATCTGGTCCTTAGTAGGCACATACTCCACTCTAACTTCATGTTCAGCAACCTTCTCTCTTAGAAAATGGTACTGGATAGAAATGTGTTCAATCTTTGAATGCATTACTGAATTATTGGAAATATTAATTGCACTTGTGTTGTCACACAATATAGGAATAGGTTCATCATAAACCACATCCACATCCTTCAAGGTCTACTTCACCCAAAGCACTTGAGTGTAGTAAGATGTTGCGGCAATGTATTCAGCTTCTACTATGGACAAAGAAACTAAGTCTTTCTTTTTACTGAACCAAGAGACCAATCTGTCTCGCAAGAAGATTGCACTTCCACTTGTGCTTCTTCGGTCATCCACACAACTTTCCCTATCAACATCAGTATAGGCACCTAGAGAAAAGTTGTTATCCTTTTTATACCATAGGCCATAATCTAGAGTTCCTTTCAAGTATCTGAATATTCTTTTCACATCTTTTTCATGAGATTGCTTAGGATTGGCTTGAAATCTAGCAACCAAACATACTGCATGCATAATATCAGGTCTAAAAGTAGTTAAGTACAGTAAACCTCCAATCATAGACCTATAAAGAGTCTTCTCAACTTCTGGAGACTCGTCAGATTTTCTCAACTGACAACTAATCACCATAGGAGTACCTACTAGTTTTGAATCCTCCATACCAAATTTTTTCAACATCTTCTTGACATATTTAGCTTGAGAAATAAAGATACCATCATCTTGTTGAATAATTTGAATCCTAAGGAAGAAGGATAACTCACCAATCATTGACATCTCAAATTATTTATGCATTTCTTCTACAAAAATTTTACACATATCACCATCTCCACCAAAGATGATGTCATCAACATATACAACCACAATCAGCAACTTGTCTTCCTGAACCTTAATGTACTAATTACTATCTACATTACCTTTCTTGAATCCTTGCTAAAGTAGGTACTTATTCAATCTAGCATACCAAGTTTTGGGAGCTTGCTTGAGACCATAAAGAGCTTTCTTGAGTCTACAAACAATGTTCGGATTCTTTGATAACTAAAAACCATTTGGTTGCTCAATATATACCTCTTCTTCTAAATCACTATTCAGGAAAGCTAACTTGACATCCATTTGATATACCTTGAAGTTCTTATGAGCAGCATGAGCAAGAAACATCCTTATTGCTTCAATTTTGGTTACCAAAGCAAAAGTATCTTCAAAATCAATTTCTTCAACTTTTGAATAGCTTTTACAAACCAATTTGGCTTTGTTCCTTACTACTTCGCCATCTTCATTCAGCTTATTCTAGAACACCCACTTTGTTCCTATCACATTCTTATCAGCTGTTCTGAGAACTAATTCCCAAATCTAATTCTTCTTATCTAATCTAGTTCTTCCTCCATTGCCTTTATCCAATTTTCATTTTTGCTAGCATCAACAAAGTTTTGGGGTTCTACCTTCAATAGTAAACACAAATTAACTTGCTCATTTGCTCTTACAAAATTTCTCCTGGTCAGCACACCTTCATCTTTGTCCCCAACGATCTGATATGGAAAATGATTCCTTTGGACATATTTTGTTGGATTTTTGAGAGTCTTCACTAGTTCTGGTTCCTTTTCTTCTTTCTCTTCTATATCTTCTTCTTCTTCTTCAATCCAGAGAAGCATATCAAATCTGGAAATTTTAGGTTCATGTGAAATCTGACACAAGTCCTCATCTACCTTGACATTTGTACTTTCAATCACCTTTTCCAATCTCTTGTTGTATCATTTGTATGTCTTGATCTTGGTTAAGTAACCAAGAAAGATTCCTTCATTGCTATTCTACAAGGTATCAAACCTTTTACATTCTCCAATGTTGTTCTTTTTTCCTTCCAAAGCCATGAATAGATTTTCATCATTTGAAACATTATCTTCATCCTCAGAGGAATAGTTGCTCTCCTTAGAATAGAATCATCTTTTGATTTTCTCTCTTTTGTTATCATCAACAGATTCTTTATAGGGACATTTAGATGCAAAATGACCAATTCTTCCACAATTGAAACATTTGAAAGGTAATTTATCTTTGTACTTGCCAATTCCTTTCTTCAATCTTCTCACAAAGTTTGCTTCAACTTCATCATAGTCATCATTTTGAGCAGTAGCTTCATCTTCAATCTTTTTAGTGGCTTTGAATGCAGCTTCTCTTTTTGGAACATCTTGATCAAACTCTCTCATTTCAAAGGCAGTAAGAGCACCAAACATTTCATCAACAGAGTATTGATCCAAGTCTTTAGATTCTTTATGGCAGACATCTTATGACTATAAGTTTTAGGGAAAGATATCATAACCCTCTTCACAATCTCACTTTCTTTTACTTCTCCACCAAGACCAATGATGCCAGAGACAACTTCTTGTACTCAAAGCATGTAACTTGCAATGTTTTCATCTTGTCATGTATTTAGAGTCTCAAAAAAAATTTTAAAGATCCACATCTTAGCTTACTTTACTTTAGTATCACCTTCATAGATATTGCTAAGCTTTTCCCAAACATCCTTAGTAGAGTTGCAATTCATCACCTTCAAAAGCTTTGAATCAGCCAATCCACATAAGAGAGCATTCTTAGCTTTAGCATTGTATTCATATAAGTTGATTTTAGTAGGATTTGTTGGAGGAGTAGCAGGTGTTGGTATGTCATTGATGTCAACACTAATGTTTGGCATTGATGTTAACACTAAGGGGATTGTTGGCAGATGTTATCAACATTGATTGTTAGTTGTAATTGATGGCATACCTTATCAAAGAAGAGAATAATTGAAGAATTTCATGGTTGGATGTCATGCCTTATCAAAGAAGTACTATTTTTGATGTTCATATAATGCATTATTATTTCTTCAGAGTTGTTTTCATGATAATATATTCAAATGAGGATTAGAAGCATTAAGATGAGGATTATAAGCATGACTAATGTTGGAGAGATGTTGTTGAAAGTCTATTGTCTATCACATACTCTCTCCTAATGTTTCTAATAATATATGTGTTGTTGAAAGGAAGTTTTGGTCTCCACAAGTTGCTCAAATGTTTCTGGTTTAGGAAACTGCATTGAAGTTTGTCTAGGATAATGCTTCGCATTCCTCCACTATTGTAGTTTTGGTCTTGTAGTTTTGTATTCAATGTCAGTGCTTTATGTGTGTTGCACTCCTATATTTTCAAGTCACCTATGTTGCCCAAGAGGTTCCTGTGAATTGTAGAAGGTTGATAGTGTTGCTAGTTGTTTGGACTAGTCTAAGAATTGCTCTGCATTTCTCTGCATCGATGTCTCTACTCTAGTGGCTTGGTGAATGTGCTCACAACGTATGTGCAATGTCTCAGTTCCAATCTCATATGTTGAAGTGGTCCACAAGCTATTCTACAAATGTTACATCATATGGTTATGTATTTTGTGTTTCCTAAATAGAGTCTTTTGTACCTATTTGGTCTGTGGTGGCTATTGATGGCATGACAGTATGAAAGAAGTGTATGGAAGTGATGTTGGGTGTTCAAGGAACATCCCTATGTGATTTGCATGTTGCTAATCAGTCGTTTTTGTGTCACAGTGTGTCTTGAGTTGGCTTTCTTTGTTATTTGTGGATATCTGGATGACAGGGCTTGTTCCTTTGCTTGGGTCATGTGCTTGGGGGGTTGTGTCAGCAATGGAAGATGTGTCATGATAGATTTGAGTCATGACCTATCCTTCTTAGGACTGCATCAAATAAATTCAATTGAAAGAGTGTTTATGGGCCGACTGGTTATGTGCTTCAATGTCTCATCCATACATTTCCTTGATGTCGACTTAGGTTGATGTGTGCCTTCGTGTAAATCATTTTGGATCACATTGAAAGAAGTGTTAAGATTGTTTTTGGTCCCCTCTATCTTCATGATAGGACCGCATCATGCTTTGGTGGCTAACCTATTGAATTCATTTTTTATTCTCTTCTTGGCCAACCTAATTAAAGAAATGAAGTGTTGTGGTGGCTATAAATGCAAGATCATTTCGGATGCAACTATAAGGAGAAGTGTACAAGTGCAAAAAAGTGTGTGAGCAAGTTGTATTAAATATCCAGCAAAAATAGTGCTAAAATTGTGAAAGGAAAGATAAATTAAGCTTGAACGCCTCAATCAACAGAGAGTTAAGTTGGAAATCTTTGTGATTCTCTTATAAATCTTCTATATCCTACTCTGAAATAGTGAGTCTCACCAGGTCCTTTGTATCTTTCTCCTAGAGTTGGTTGGTACTTTAGTGCTACAAGTCCTTTTTTTATCTTGCTCTAAGGAAATTAACCTTTTTGCAAGTCTTTTAGCAATGAACCTTGTATTGTGAGTTAACTCTCACTGTGGTTTTTCCCTCATTGGGTTTTCCATGTAAATCTAGTGTTTCCTTGTGCATGTGTGTGTTCTTTATCTCTTTCTATTTGTTGATGATTTGATTACTATTATATCTTCCATTGGTAAAATTTGTTGAAAGTGTTAAAAATTCAAATTGCTATATTCTTCTATGTTACTACTTTGCTTAAATTTCTATCTTTATCTGCTAAAGGAGTTTGAGTTATGCTGAAAGTTTCAAGTTCCGCAAGGGGTTAAGTTTTGTGTAGACTGATTCACCCCCCCTCCCCCCTCTCAATCTCCAGAAGTGTTCAACAATTGGTATTAGAGCCAAGTTCCTCTGTAGAAGCTTAACAGCTTGAGGCAAAGATCTAGGATGGCACATGATGGTTCATAAAAGGGTCTTAGGTTTGATGGAACTAATTACTCCTTCTGGAAATTGAGGATGGAAGGATATCTAAACTCTCTTGGGTTTAGAGTGTGGAAATCAATCAAAAGTGGTTATACTACTCCAACCACTCTTACAGATCCAACTAAAATCAAATTGTATGAAAGTAATGCCAAAGCCAAGCATGCTATCTTGTGTGAGTTGGCTAATTCAAAACTTTTGAAGGTAATGAATTATAATTTTTCCAAAGATGTTTGGGAAAAGCTCAACAGCATCTATAAAGGAGACACTAAAGTGAAGAAAGCTAAGATGCAGATCTTCAAAAGTAGATTTGAGATTCTAAAGATGATTGAAGATGAAGACATTGCAAGTTATATGCTCTAGGTACAAGAAATTGTCTCTGGAATCTTCGGACTTGGTGGAGAAGTAAAAGAAAGTCAAATTGTAAACAAGGTTTTGAGATCTCTCCCAAAATCTTATAGTCACAAAGTATTAGCCATTGAAAAATCTAAAGATTTGGATCAATATTTAGTTGATGAAATGTTTGGTACTCTTACTACCTTTGAGATGAGAGAGTTTGGTCAAGATGTTCCAAAGAAAGAAGCTTCTTTCAAAGTTAACAAAAATATTGAAGATGAAGTTGTTGATCAAATTGATGAACTTGATGAAGTTGAAGCAAAATTTGTGAGAAGATTGAAGAAAGGCACCAAAAAATACAAAGGTAAGTTGCCATTCAAGTGCTTCAATTATGGAAGAGTTGGTCATTTTGCATCTAGATGTCCCTATAAAGAATCTATTGATGATAACCAAAGATAGAAAATCAAAAGAGGATTATATTCTAAGGAG
>VDFB02119957.1:7500-40207 GCA_007258455.2 Sequoia sempervirens | reverse complement strand
GCCATTATAAACATGCCACCTCCCAAAAATGTCAGCCAAATGAGGAGTCTTCAAGGGCGCCTTCAATCCATAAGGAGGTTTATTTCACAATTGGCAGATAGAGCACAACCTTTCAACAAGAATTTGCATAAAGGTGTTCAATGTTTCTGGAATGAGGATTGCCAAAAGAGCATGGATCAAATTAAAGAATACTTGGCAAATCCTCCTATTTTAATGCCTCCCATTCTAGGAAAATCTCTCATTTTATATGTCTCAGCTACTGAATCTTCACTGGGGGCATTGTTGGCTCAATTAGATGAACAAGGGAAAGAAGGGCCATATATTATATTAGTCACACTCTTGTTTCTTATGAGGTTAATTATACTAGTATTGAAAAAGCTTGCCTCGCGCAGAGGTTTTGCCTCAAAAATTGACACCATATGCTCAAGCAAGACACCATACATCCTCTCAGTAAAAATTGATCCCTCTCAAATACTTGCTCTCAGAAAGCTCGCCTCACTAGACTCTGGGTTAAATGGATGATGATTCTTTCCGAATTTATATATATTGAGCTTAAAGCACCAAAGGCTGTTTATTGTAGACTAATCCACAATTTTATTCAGTATAAATATGCTCCATTCAAGTCAACTTTCCATGAGCATCTTATGTACAAGGATCAAAAGATCCCGAAACTATTCTTTGATGGTTCCTGCATGCAAAATGGTTCTGGAGCTGGTGTGTTGTTTGTTTCTCCTCATGGGTATACTATTCCTAAATCTTACAAGTTACTCTTTCCATGCACAAACAACATAGCTGAGTATGAGGCTTTGAAAAATGGACTAAAAATGGCCATAGAGTGGAATATCACAAAACTACATATCTATGGGGATTCTCAGCTGATCATCAACCAAGTCAATGAACAATACCAAACAAAAGATGACAAGTTGGTACCTTACAAAAAAATGGTTGATTCATTGAGACAGTATTTTACTTTTGTCACCTTTCAGCAAATCCCTAGGGCTGAGAACAAAGCAGCTAATGCTATGGCCACCCTTGCTTCACTTCTTCAGTTAGAGGAACATGAGTCCAGATATGAATTCCTGGTGGAAGAGCTATGATATCCCATATTTGACTCACCCGAAAGCCATGTCATTTGTACCCTTGTCAATCATGAATCCTCCCGCTATGGTGCTATTTACTCATATCTTCGTGATGGCATCATCCCTGATACATTTAACCGATTTGAAAGAAGAAACCTTATCCGCAACGCCTCTCGCCATTCCCTCATCTCTGGTGATTTGTATAGGAGGGGTCTAGATGGAACACTTCTTAGGTGCTTAGAAAAGGAGGAATCCGATCAAGCGCTAGTTGACATCCACGAGGGCATATGTGGAGGACATTCTAATGGTCTTTCACAATAGAAGGTTGAAAGGTAATGCCATCGTACGGCGTGAGTAGATGCGAGTATTTACAAGTCTTGTGAAAAATTTCAAAAACATGGACACCTGATACATGCTCCAGGGAGGGAGCTAATTCCTTCTATATCTCACTGGCCATTTCAGCGATGGGCCTTTGACCTTGTTGGGCAGATTCATCCCAACTCATCAGGTGGGCATAAGTTCATTATCACTGCTACTGACTACTTCACAAAATGGGTAGAGGCTGTTCCACTTTCTATTGCCTCAGGCAAGACAGTGTCTTTATTTATTTTAAACCATATCATCCGTCGATATGGAGTGCCATCTGAGATCATCACTAACAATGGAGGTCAGTTCAAAAACAAGGACGCGTAACTCAAAGATCTAAGATAAAGCAACATTGGTCCTCCATTTACTTCCCACAAGGAAATACGCAGAGGCTTCAAACAAAACCATTCTCAAGATTTGCATGCACAGCTCATAAGAATGGTAGAGACTGGCACCTACAGATAAATCCGGCCCTGTGGGCCTATAGAACGAGTATTCGTACTCCAACTGGGGCTACTCCTTTTGCCCTCACATACGGCGCTGAAGCAGTGTTACCTTTAGAGGTTGAGATTCCATCACTTTGTGTCTCTCTCAAAGGTCTAGTTACAGAGGAAGACTATCGCGCCATGAGATTGCAAGAATTGGAACTTCTTGATGAGAAGCGTAAAGCATCATTTGACCATATGAGGGTCTATCAAAAGTGGATGTCCAAAGCCTTCAACAAAAAGGTTCGCCCTAGAGAATTCCAAGTAGGAGATCTTGTCCTGCGAGAGAATCCTAAGAACCAACAGAATCGAGAACAGAAGGGCAAATTTGAACCTAATTGGCTTGGACCCTACATCATCACAGCAGCTTTTGGCACAGGTGCCTATCTACTATCTATTGAAGAGGGGGAGTAGCTCCCTGAGCCTATCAATGTTTTGCACCTGAAGAAGTTCTATCCTTGATGCCCGTTCTGTCTGGGGGCATCCTTTGTATATAATTATGACCTTGAAAAAAGTTCCAAAAAAATTGATATATTGTCAAAAAATCCAAAAAATTCAAATATGATGCCGAAAATACAAAAATTCAAAAATTAAAAAGAAAAAAGAAAAAGTGCCTGAGGAAACTCCGGGAAATAGGCGCCTTGGTAGCAAAAATACAAAAACAAAATATATATATATATAAAGTCCTTAAAAAAATTCTTCCAAGTGGTGAAAACCTAGAAACAGGCGCTACTTGAGGCCTTTGCATCCCTATTTCTTAGCATGCATCCTCGACACTTAGCCTTTCTCCATCATGTCTTGTCCTTATTGCCTTGGTTTGGAATTGGTCTTTGTCTTTGTCTAGGGGCATCACTGTGTTAGCTTTGGTCTCTTGGATATGCTTGTCTTTAGGACACCTCGCAAACGGTGTTTTTCAACACTAACCCAACTGTGTTTTTCAACACAACCCCTGACATCGTGTGTTTTTCAACACTTATCAGTTTGGTCTTATCCAGTTCGGTCATGTGATCTTACCTACTTGCAAGCATTCAATCCTTATCCTCGGAACTCAGTATCAGTTTACACACTTAAAATTTTTTAATTTCAACACTTAATGCTCGAGATATGCCATGATCTTTTCTTTGTGTGTTGACTGATATTGATTTTCATTGAGTGTCCTTGTCTAATAAGTCTCTTCGTGATGCATAGCTAGAGGACTTGGGGCATGGGGCATGTTTTTATTTGCTTTCTGCTTGTGGGTGTTGTCTTGAACCTCTTTAGTGTCTCTTGTTGTCTCCTTGACACACTTAAGAGATTTATGGCATCATCCTTGAATGTTTTTGCACAACCATTCTCATGGTAATCCTGGCGTTTATGTCTTGATGCGAGCGTGGTTTTGCTACATTAAATTGGGTAAGCTAACATTGTAGTCATCTTGACCTTCATGTCTTTGATGCTCATGTTAGAATCTTTCCACATTCCAAGCTGATATAAATCACATTCATATCTTCATAGTTGCGTTTGTGACTAGTGATGATTGTGTGATTGTCCGATGTCCTGGTAATAATGGCCCAATGATGAAAATAAGTTCTCTTACATTCTCTAATGAATGATGAACACACAAAAACCTATGTTACCCTATTGCAAGTACACCTTTGCATTTTCATGTAGCTTGCATTATTTAGACTTCATGTTAATTTGCACTTTTAGGTATTATGGGTTTGAGAGGGTTTCCTTCATCTTTTCGGTGGATTTTTCATCAACCGTGATCACGCTTTCATTTCCTTATCTTCTTTCGTGATCTCAATCGAAATTCCCTATCTTAAACAGCTTGATTGATTTTGATGCATCCTCTTTATTGAGGCAGATTCTCTCTCCTTCTTTCCATTTTCCATTTCTTCCAAACTTCTATCTTCCATTCGATTTCACCCCACTTCTTTTCTTCTAATTCAACCTTAGGGCATAATTTTCTTGTTGATCTACCTGGGTTCTGTGATTCTTATATTTTTCATCTTACATCAAGAACCTTATCTTTTGTTTGATTTGATCAAATTTTTCAATTTTCGATTTCGATCACGAGGGGGCAATACCTATCAAACTTCAATCCTTGATTCAACTTTATCAATTCATCAATTGCTTCTCTTGGGGCAACCTTGCTTGAGATTCTTATCTCTCACTTTGGATGTGATCCCGAATCGACCTCATGTTCAAAGGCCTTTTGTTTATGTTTGTCTAGATGTGATCCCGAGTCGACCTCACATCTGAGTTGTTTTGTGATCCCAAATCGATCTCACATTGCAACTTCATTCTTTGACTACATGTGATCCCGAGTCGACCTCACATTAGTCAAAGAGGGGCAAATGTATGCAACCTAAAATGGTCACCTAGACTTTGGGCCCCATTTATTTAATTTGTCAACATCAACTTTTTGAATCAATGATTGTCACATTTTCAAATCAAATTTCTTAGTCAATTCATAACTATTTCAAATGTTTCAATTTTCCCTAAGGTTTGAATGCTTCATTAATTTTATTTAATCAAAAGAAATAAATCCCTTTTAATAAATAAAATAATGTTATTTAATTGAAGTTAATATTACTTAAATAAAATGATGCTATTTAATTAAATCTATTTTTAATTAAAATTATTTTTATTTTATTAATATTCATTTCTAAATTACATAATCTTATTTTATTTTATTAAAAGAGATATTATCATCTTAAATTAAATTAAATAAATGAAATATCCTCTCAAGAATATCCTGATGAAAAAAAAAGGAAACAAATCAGTTAAAAGGGAAATAAACTAAAAAGAATTCCAATCAAGATTTGTTTCTATTTTCTATTTATCCCACATTGCTTCTGAATTTGCCTTCAATTCTACTTTTGCCTATAAAATGAGCCCTCTCATTCTCATTTCAAGAATCACGAATTTTTACATCAGACTTATGCTACAAATTTGAATTTTATCATTTGAGATTACATTAGTTTGATTATATAAGCATCTTATTTTAGAGCATATAGTTTAATATTACATTTTAGCTTAATCTTCATAGTAGATTAATTTGCAAAATAATTCATTTATGGCATTGCATGTAGATTAAGTTTCATTTCAATAAATTAGTTTGGTTTATTACATTTTACAGCCATTTAGATTAGTTTTCATTGTTGCATTGCAAGAACAGGATTCATGGAGATTGGCATTCTTGCTTCTCCTCTTTGAATCTCTCGTTCCGAGATTGTATTTGCAGGGGTAACAGGGTTAATCTGAGGGCCACAATATCAATCCCTACTCTTCTCGGATAGAGAGCTGTGAATTGATTTGCAAGGACTCATTATTGAGTATCCTTGCATGCAAGGATTCATTATAAATATTTTCAGTTATACAGTGGAAGGTGAGCGGTACCCAGTAAACTCCTTTGTTAACACCAATTGTTATATACTTGTGTACCCTTTGAAGCATTGCAGTGAAATTATACATTGAATGTGGTTCCTTCTGTTGTAATTCAAGGGTTAGACTATTCCATCTATTTTGTACATACTTATAACACTATTTTTCGATACCCACAGCTAGCATCTACATTCTCTCGTCATCTTCAGGGTTAAACTATTCCATCTATTTTGTACATACTTGTAGCATTGTTGTCTAATACCCACAGCTAACATCTACATTCTCTCATAATCTACCTTCCTGAGTTTCATGATTTTCTTACCCACACCCTTATGTTTGATGAATTTCACCCATTCATCAATGACTGCATTAGGGTTTATAGCCTCTTTTCTTATGGAGAGAGCCATTGATTTCTCTTTTTCTTCATACTCTTCCATTATCTCACCCCTAAGCTATTCATTTCTATAGCAGGATGCAAGTGCCCATATTTGAAGATCCCCTTCAAACATTAGAGGGTTACATTCTATCTCATTTGGCACTACATAGTTATGTAATTAAAACTCACACAACTGATCATGTTCTTCAAGTGTGGAAGTAGCAAAAACTTCAAGAAACTTAGAAGTTCTACTCATACCAATAGAATGTTTGCTAATTAACCTACTAAACTAAAAGCATAGAAACCTTTCCTATAAAAATAATGCATATGTTCTCGGTGGAGGTCTAAAAATGGCAATTTGTGCAGCTTTATCTGCTACTTCCTCCAATCGGATTGTTGATCTATTCAACTCCATCTCTCTCTTTTCCAGTTCCTTTACATATTCTTCCTTTTCTTTCTTCCATTTATCCTTTTCATGTGCAAGCTCATTAGTCACTTTCCACAATTGATAGCCTAGTGACCAGGTTGTGTGGTAATCAAGAGTTCTAAGTGAAGGAGGTTTCTGATCTGGCATTGCCAATTCTTTATCCTCTATTTTAGTCATGGCTATTTGTGCCAACAAATCAAGTTTAGTGCCATAGCCATACAACTGCAATTTCTCCTCCATCTCCTACATTTTTGCTTCTCTTTCCTTGACCTTTTGTTCATTATTTTGCACTAACTCCTCCAAGTGTTTAATCCTATCCAATTCCTCTTAGAGTTCTTTCCTTACATCTCTTTCTTCTGTGTATACTTCCTTTGTATCTACAATCTGATCATGACCTTCTTCATAGTCTCCATGAATGGGACTATCTAAGGTTTTTGTCCACAATTTCTTAGTAGTAAATATATCTTTTGATTCTGAATCAGAAGTTGTTAGTACATATCTTTTCCTTTTTGTTGGAATATTCACAGTACCAGGGGTATCCCCCTTTATCTCAAAATCTGCTCCTATAATCAAGACATCTTCTTGTTGTTGTTCCTTGCTCATTTCTTCTTCCTCTGGTTCTTCTATATTTTCCTTCATGGTAGCTTATTTCCTTAATCTTCCAAAGTGTCTGGGTGTGAGTATTTCTTTCTCAATTTTCTTATTTCCCTTTTGAACACTCTTCTTCTTCTTTGGAACATCCTCTTTCTTCTTTTGAATATCCCTCTTTTTCTTTGGAGTATCATTCCTTTCTTCTAGTTTAGAGGGTGTAGAGAAGGCAGATCCACTGCCTCTCCAACTCTTAGATTTATGTGATCTTGAAGAATATGGCATTTCCTCAATTATAGGTGCCCTAGATTCTGGTTCTTCAGGTTCCTCATGCTCACCTTGGCTATGGGTAGGTGAAGCCACAAGTGAGATGTGAGGGTTTTCCTTTACAAGTTCATTTTGGGGTTCTGCATCCTCAGGTGCTATGGGTGCATCCAGCAAACTGTTAATATTTGTGCATTCCTTAAAGTCCTCCCAATTCACTTGTGGATATTGAATCCTTAAACTTCTCTTTATCAATAAAGCAATTAAACAGTGATGAGACAAAGAAGTATCACTTTGTTTTCTTTGGTATTCTGAGACCATCCATTCTAAAAAATTGTATAGAAAGTTTAGTACATTCACTAACCCATTATGCCTGAGGTGACTAAGTAATTTGAAATGAACTATATACAAAAGGCTTTTCCTACCATCACAGGTGATGTATCTAACAACATAAGAGGCACAATTTTCCCATAACCAGGAGAGGGAAAGTCTCTTCATACCTTGTGATGAGGATTCTAATTCCTCTCCTCGTATACAAAATTCTTCCCTAACCACAACTGCATCGGCTCATGCAGGAAAATTTTCCCCTGTTCTTGGTAACCCAGTGACTTGTGTGATGGAAGTTTCAGATGCATCTACTGAAAGTCCCTTTACCATAAATTCATCATATTCAAGAGTAGATGCAAACCTTCTTATCATATCATCATTGAATTATGTTAACTTCAAAAATTAGTCGAGCCAGCCAACCCTAGTAAAAATGGGTAAAACTGTTGCATCCTCCAAAATTTGTTGATGAACTATTGGCTCCCTTCTTATGACATCACCTCCCATTTTAGCTTACTTTCTCTACTCAATGTACTCAATTTAGCTTTGGAAATTTGGCTCAATCTTCTCTACCACCTTCAAAACCCTTCACTTTCCTTCTGCTCCTCATATATCTTTATTGGCATACCATACTACAAATTTCCCTTCTCAGTACCAGCTTAATTCAAGCTCATGAATAGATTCTAAGTTTGACTCTAGTTTAGACTCAAGCTCAAGTTCTTAGGGTGTAAAATTTAGCAATTGGAAATGACAGCAAAAATGAGATATAATTTGGAGGGTTTTGCATGTCATTTCTATCCATTGATTTTAATTTAGGTGGCAGATTTCGAAAAGATTGATGAAAAGATTGACTAAGCTATACCCTCCCCCCAACTTAAATGGTGAAGTGACCTCACTTCATGTTTGGATTGGAAGGTGGTTAAAATATGAAATGATGGAAATTAATAATATAAACAGTTCACATGCATGGAATAATACAAAAAACATAATGAAAGCTTAAAGAAAGACTATATTAATCATGATAGCATACCTAAAGTACCAGCCAGTTGGGATAACTATGCACCACACATGTAAATTGAAAAGAATGTATTTGTTTGTTGATTTGATTTGATGGAAATTAATTGCAAGGTAATGAATAGTGGGATGGTGGGTACAAATGATGGGACGGGTATTACAGATATGAGTTGGTGATTTGGCAGCTCAAGTATTTGAAATGCGAGAGGGCAGCAAAATAATTATGCCACAGGTACTTATTGTGGAGTTATGGATATTACATGTGGATATTGTGAAATGAATGTGCATGAACTTGCAATGAATATGGCACCAACCAATTTTGAATTATTTTTTCTACTGTCAGACGATGCTACAGGTACTTGCAATGTCATGGCCTATTTTGAACATCAACAACTATTAAGCTACAGGTCCCTACAACATCAGGACCTTTTGTGAATGTTGAAAAATAGGTCTCTTTGAAGATATTTTGAACATTATTATAATGTGCAATGTGTGCTTGTGAGAGAAAATGATAAATTAATCCCAAGTGAGCTCAGGGGTTGAGCTATGTAGCTCAATCTCTGGGTCACCAAAAGTGCTTGGTATATCATGTGTTGCTGAAGTATCACTTTGTGTGTCAAATTTTGTATTTGGTTCACTGTGAGCACCATATTGTTAAAACAGGGAAAATATGAAATCATCCTTCTGTAATGGCTTCTTATATAACTTCAATCTATAGTCATTTACAAGAAGTGAAAATCTGACTGCATCAATGGTATGTAACTGGACTACCCCATTAGGATAAACTTGACTAATTTCATAGGGGCCTAACCATTTGGACTGGAATTTACCTTTGAAGTCTTTATACCTTGAATCATATAATAGTGCCCAATCCCCTATAGTGAACTCCTTGGTTTTAATGTACTGATCATGCCACTTCATCCTTTGTTATTTTACTACCTTAGTATAATGGATTGCTTCCATCCTTATCCCATCCAATCCATTTAAGGGATGCATCCTTTCCTTCTAAGATTTTGTTAAATCCATTTCCAGTTCTACTATGTCCTTAGTGTCTTATATTCAAACTCAATAGGAAGGACTACTTTCTTACCATATACTAACTCATAAGGTGTAAAACCAGTGGTGGTTTTCCAACTTGTTTTGTATGCCCATATTTCTTCAAGTAACCTTGCAACCCAATCTTTCCTATGCAACTGCACTATCTTGGTGAGAATACCTTCAATCTCCCTGTTAGTGACTTTCACCTAACCATTAGCCTTAGGGTGGTAGGGTGTTGATTTCTTGTGTCTAATTTGGTATTCTTCAACCAATTTTGTGATGAGGCCAGAGGTGAATTGTGGACCTTGATCAATGACTATTTCTCTAGGCACTCCATACTTAGTAAATATATCCTCATATAAGAACTTAGCCACATTGCCATCTCTGGGAAATTGTAAGGCCTTTACTTCCACCCATCTAGTCAAGTAATCAATGCAAACAAGGATGTATTCCTTATTGTTGGGTGTAGGTGAGATTGGTCCAATGAATTATAAACCCCATTTGTCAAAAGGTGTCAATGTCAACTGAGGCTGCAATGGCATTTCATCAATTCTTTGTCGGTCTTCCCATCCTTTGACACCTATCATAGCTCTTGGTGTATTTAATAGAATCTTTATGCAAAGTAGGCCAATAATAGCTAGTTGTGAGGATCTTAAAGGCTATTCTTTTTGCTACAAAATAGCCTCAACATGGCTCACCATGGTATGCCTTCATGATTTCAATATTTCATCCTCCCTTATACATCTTCTCGTGATGTTATCAAGGCCAGTATAAAACAAATAACCAGATACCCAGGAGTATGGGAAGCACTTATGTACCAGCTATCTCTTTTCCCTTGGAGAAAAGTGTGGTGGAATATGCCCTGTGACCAAATAATTGGCAATATCTACATACCAGGGTACATGCAGTTGTAGAGCAAATAAGTGTTCATCTGGAAATGAATCATCCACCACTTCTTCAATTGATTATGTTGGCAATCTTGACAGGAAATCTGCCACTACATTTGCTTTACTAGGTTTTTCCACTATGGTAATGTCAAATTCCTATAAAAGAATCACCCATCTTACCAATCTACCCCCAACTACGGGCTTGTTTATCAAATACCTAATTGTTGTGTGGTTTGTATGGACAAAGACTAAATAGCCAGTAATATAGTGCCTAAATTTATACAATAAGCATCTCTTTTTCTGTTACAGTATAGTTCAACTCTACTCCTTGAAGATTCTTGTTGATATAGTAAATTGCATACTCTTTGTTGCCTTCCTTCTGACCCAAAACTACTCCAATGACAAAATCTGAAGCATATGTATGTATATGAAAGGGTAGAGTCCAATTACGACCTCTCCAAATAGGTGCTTAAGTCAGGGCTTTCTTTAGCTCTTCAAAGGAGTGTTGGCATTCAAATGTCCATTCAAATTCAATGTCCTTACTCAACAATACAAATAATGGTGCAACAATCTTACTAAAATCTTTAATAAACCGCCTGTAGTAGCCTACATGACCAAAGAAGCTTTTGATATCTCTTTTCTTTTGTGGAACAGGTAATGTAGATATTATTTTTATCTTGTGTGGATCAACCTAAATTCTTGTACTAGATAGAAAGTGTCCCAGTACAATTCCTTATGTCATCACCATGAAACACTTCTCATTGCTAAGTGACAAGTTGTGTTCTTTACACCTTTTCAATACTTTTTCTAGATTATTGAGAGCTTCCTCATAAGTTTCACCATAGGTAGTTAAATCATCCATATATATTTCCATACCATCATGTGCATAGTCAGAAAATTTGTTTAGTGTTGCTCTTTGAAAGGTAGCTAGAGCATTGCATAATCTGAATAGCAGAACAAAATAAGCATAAGTTCCCCAAGGACATGTAAATGTGGTTTTGTCCTAATCCTCTAGAGCAATTTTAATCTGGTTATAACCACTGAAACCATCCAAAAATGAGAATTACTTTTTCCCATCTAGAGAATCAAGTACTTAATCTATGAAGGGCAAAGGAAAGTGGTCCTTCCTAGTTGTTGTATTCAATTCCCTGTAGTCTACACAAACTCTCAATTTTCCACCTTTCTTGGGAACAATTACCAAAGGTGAGACCCATTCACTGTCTGATATTGGATAGTTAAAACTTGCATCAAGGAGATTTTGTAGTTCAACTCTCACTATCTCCCTCAAAGCAGGATTCATAAGTCTTTGAGGTTGTCGAATGGGTCTATAACCATCATTGATATAAATCCTATGCATACATAAATCAGGATCTATACCTTTCATATCATTGTAATGCCATGCTTATGTTGTTGAGTGTGCCTGCATCACTGTTTGTAGAGAATTTTTTTGCTCTTCTATCAAAGCATTATTTATGTTTAACTTCCTTCCTGACATGATTTCCAATTCCTCGGATGATTCTTAGACAGATGAGAGGTCAAGACTTGGTATGATAGGTACACATTGTTGAGGTAACAATGAATGAAATATATGAGATATTTCTTTTGTAGAATTGGTGGGAATAATACTTTTCAAGGGGTCTTGTAGGCATATGAGGCAGTCTTGTTGTTGTGGGCTCCTGCCGCAATCATTTTGGATTATGTGGACAATGAGCTCATCTTCATCCTAGTCATTCAATAAAGGGTTGCACTCTATAGTCATCATTGTTTGCAAAGAATAGTTATCTTCCTCATCCAAAGTGGACCAAATAGTTTTCTCAAGGTCAGCATAAGGTTGGGTTGGAGGATAAAGAACCAAGTTCTTGGTGATTGTCCCATTGGATATTATCATTTTTTCAGACCTACAACCTATAAATGCATCGGTTGTAGCTAACCAAGGTCTTCCTAGGATGATTGGGTAACCTGCAAGATTAAATTTTGGTTGTAAAACTATAAAATCAGCAGGATATTCCCAAGAATCCAATACAATAACTAAGTCTTCAATTATTCCTTTAGGTTTGATTGTTGTCCTATTAGCTAGCTACAAAAGAGTTTGTGTAGGCCTAAGGTTGGCTAACTAAAGTAATTGCATTGTTTCTTTTGGCATAACATTGATTGTTTCCCCCAAGTCTATCAAATTATTCTTGAAGAGGGTGTCATTAATCTTAATGTCCACTACTAGACTACCAGGATCTGCATACTTAGGGACAATTATGTTCCCTAACATGATATTTGCAAGGTTTCCCAAGACATGGACTGTCTAAGGATCTTTTATTTTCCTTCCTAGTTTCTTAAGACATAAATCCCTCACAGTTTTGGTATAGATAGGGATGTCTGTGATAGCTTAGATGAGTGGTATCTTGATGCTCATATCTTTTAACTGGCCTAAAAGATATGTCTCAGCCTGTGTGTGATGCTTTTGAATAGCTAGGCGTTTAGGAAAAGGTGGATTTGGACTTGAAGTGGTTTGGTGTACCTATTTGACTCAGGTTCCAAAGGTGATTTTCTTGAAGCTTCAACTGTAGGTTACTCATCCTTCATTTTTGTAATTTTAGGGGATGAAGGTCCAACAATTTGTTTTCCTAATCTAAGGTGGGCATCACTCACCTCTACCCAATAAGTGGGGTATTGCATAACTTCCTTAGTATAAGCCTTTTTGCCACTAAGGTTGCCATTGAGTTTGTTGTGTTGGCCATTATGGATTGTAATTTGAACCCTTAAAATTTTGTTGTGGCCAAGGATTTGGCTTTTGGTTCCAATTTGGCTAAGCTTGTGTCCATTGTTGAGGGTTCTGCCACTAGTTTTGGTTTGTTGGCTAGGGCTGAGAGTTCCAAGTAGAAAAGTTTTGATTCCCAATAGGAAAGGATGAATTAAAGCTAAGGGAGTCTTTTGGCATGCCTTGTCATTGTTTCCATGGCCTCCTTTGTGGTATATAAAATAGTTGTCCATCATCTCCTTCAATTGGCTGAAAATTAGGTTTTTCAACTTTATCTTGTTGGATTAGCCACTCTTTTGTATTTGTAATTTGATTTTTGCTATCTATAGCTTGGACAGTATTTAGTGAGCATAGTCTCAGCATCCTCTTACTTCTTCTTAATGTGGAGAGTATCCAACTAAGTTTCTAAATGGCTAATAATGTCCTCCTTCATGTTGGACAACAAGTTGTTTAGCTTTATCTTAGAAACCCCTATAATTGATTTACCAATAATTGATGTCATGTCTCCTCTTAGCCTTTTAGTGAAGGTCCTAGAATAATTTTTGTAGACCTTGCAAATTTTTGAAAAAGGTAAGTGATAAATATCTCCTCGCCCAATGAGGTTCAAGGCATCCATGCAGTCATCATTGACTCCCCTCAAAAGGACTAACTTGATAGATTCTTCTGACAACTTGTTATGTGGGTTTTTCTTCAAAGAAAACTTAAATCTCTCCACATAATCTTCTAGTGGTTCATCCTCCTTTGTGGCATTCTGAAAATGTCATCTTTCCTTCTATTAGGTCCCTTACAATAGTCCTAATACTTTTCTAAGAACGATGTCTTCATAGTGTCCCAATTAGGGACAACATCCCTACCTAATCCCATGAACCATTTAAGTGTTGCATCCTTTAGAGTTGCAAGGAAGAGTTTGAGCCTATGAGCATCAAAACTATAGTCATAACTTTTGCATAAGACATCAAATTCAAAGAGAAATGTATCTGGGTCCTCAGTCATTAAACCATAAAAGATTGGTAAGGCTGAAGGAGGAATGTTCTTCAGCATTGTAGCCCTTTCCTGGTTAGTGATTGGGAATTCAAAGGTGGCACATTCAAGATCATCATCCATTGCATCTCCCATGGTGTGGTATGTTCCTTATGTACATGTGCTAGATGTTGGTGATAATTAAATTTCTTCTTTAATGTTACCCTCGCTCTAAGTACTAGATTCGCCAATTTTTGATATAGCTTCTTGGTGTGTAGAAGGAAGGAATCTACCCAAGGGATCTCTCTACCTCCACATACATGAAATATGGATTTATAACATAGTGGTCTTGCACAAAGTTAGTGTATCTCTGGTGTTGGAAAAAGATTAAGTCTAACATTCCTAATGCTGGAAACAAAAGTTAACTATGAAAAATATAAAAACAAGTCTATGAAGATAGCACCATCCCCAGAAACAATGCCAAAAATGCAGAGTCTAAACTAATGTATTGTAAACTTGGTAGAACCTACACAATTCAGAAGTTTATCTAACTGAGTAGTCCACTTAACATTGCTCAAGACTACATTAAATTATCAACCCAAGGTTTGTAAACTTTTGATGATGCAACACTATGTATGCCTTCAAAGACTCAAAATTACTTAAGCTACCCTATCCAAGTGATTCTACTTGTTGGAAACTCACGAAATTACAAAATAGTAAAAGACATTACCAAAACTAGTGGCTACAGGTACCTACAACGTAGACTGGAACTGGACTATTGCTAATGAAATGATACTATGATGACCCAAAATTGATAAAAACTACTACTCAACTAAATTAACCTCCAAAGTACTATTGGTTAACCATTGCATGCATATTCATAAGCATTCATTAACAATAAGTAAGATATGAAATTCTAGTTAACTTGCATAAAGTTCGTGAAGTATTGATGAATAAAAAATAGCTATCAAACATAAATGAACAATTGAAAATGAAGTGAGGAATAGTACCTTGAGTGGCCTACTCAAGTGGTTGTTCTCACTAAATAACTGAATCCAAATCAAACTAACAGATTTTACGCATCCCATAAAATTAACTCCATTCATTGCATATCATGAATATTTACACAAGATCCTTCCACAGATTGTATTCAATCATTTTGAATATTTCATGTCTTGAAAATTGAAAATAATTGGTAACATAAAACTGAAAAACCAACTTATCTACGAATTCAACCAACAGCTATATACAATCTTGAGGGAATCTTATTCAAGGAAACAACTAACTAAAATTATTAACTCCACTCTCAAATATTAGAGCGTATAGTTAAGACTAATTTAATCAACCTATGACTGAAAAGGAAAAAGAATCCTAATAGGACTAAAACTTTGTCAAAACAGAATTTGCATATAAACATACAAACATTTGTAAAAATCCTATGAGTAAAGGAGACCTCTTCTTCAACATTTATTAACTAGTTATAATAACGCATGTTCAACCTTCATCAAGTGCCTTTAATAAACAATCATCACGTTCAGCCTAATATAGAACTCCCCTATTTTGTTGTCCCAAACTCCTTTTGTTGTGGGTTCATCTTGCAACTGTTGCGTGCCATAGTTCCTTGTTGGCTGCAAAAGGTTAATTCCACAAAATATGTACACAAGACTAACTATCACAATTAAAACATAGCATTCCATCAACATTTCATACATATCTTCATATAAACCATGCAATACTAGTATATTATAACCATATTTCCATCATTATATTTTAAGTTCAAGTCTGCATAATAGATATGAAAGGATAGTATAATATAAGAGCATTCTCTGGAAAGTGTATCTAAAAGTGTCTCAAAATATGTATTAAAACAACAGAAAATGAGCTATTATTTGGACCTATCAGTATGTAATGGAATGATATCTTTTTGGCTGTATGTATAGAAAAATAAAGTGTATGTGGATGACATGCAATTAAGTTGGTAGATAAATTTGAAATTTTTGACAGGTAAGTGTTGCGAGTACCTTCAATAACAAGTCCCTCTAAATTACATGTCTTTTTATTGATGAAGCTACAAGTCCCTACTACATCATGGAGTGTACTTGAAAATGATTGTTGATTGTTTCACTTGTGCAGTGTTTGCATGTGAAGGGTGATATAAAATTATACCTGGTTGACCTCAGTAGGTGATATTTGTAGCCCATATGTTGAATCAACTGAAGAACTTGTAGTATCTACTGTTGAATCTGTGTTATCTATTACAATTTCTATATTAAGATTACTTCCTGGTTCAATGTCTTTATTAGAAGCATTGTCTAGTCCATACTGTTGCATCAATGAAAGAAGAAATTCATCCTTTTGTACTGGACTTTTAAAAAAAATTAATCTATGGCCATTCACCAATAGTGAAAATCTGACTACATCAATTGTTTGTAATTTGATTGGTCCATTTGGGAAAACTTGTATTTCATATGGTTCTATTGGCGTTTAAATTCGCACCTCTGGAATGTGGATTTGAAACGGACAGCTATGCACATATAAACTGCTCTTAAAATTAGGAGGGGAAGCTCCCTCTTGCTAATGGTGTTTAAGAAAGTAAACTTAAACTAAGTTGCCTATCTTTTTTAACAACTAAGAGCACAATGTTTATAAAAAACAAGTGTCGTAGCTAAGATTTTCTATTTTAGAAGTTCAACTATGACTAAGCCTACTCTAATGATGTTTCTAACTTCTCAAGTAAACGTAGAGCAAGAGAGTTAGAAATGGACAATGAAGGATTCTCTGACAAAGTACTTAGATAAACTCTTCTTCCAACATACATCTACTTACTTTCAATGCAAGCTGAAATGGAGATCATATAAGCATAACACAACAAACGGAAATCTGAGACATTATATCAAGGCAAAGGAGGCTCAAGACTTTATTTCTCAAATTTCTAGAACAAGGATTACACTAAACACATGCATAGAACAAGAGTTTGTAGCTAAAGAGGCTTGCAATCTTGTTCTTACACAATAGGAACAACAATTACAACAAATCCTTGTTGGCTAAAAGAGACTCAACAATTCACTATCATAAACACACTTGAACAACATTGAACAACAAATAGAAATCACTTAGGCTCAGCATTTTGTTATCCCTATCATGGTTAAAGAAAACTAATGAGCAAAGACTCTTATTTATAGGAAAGCAGAGGAGTAGGAAACCCTAAAATCTCCTTGCTTTCACAATCTAGGGCTTGCTCAACAAGCAAGCTTTATTTCTAAATCCAAAAAGAAGATAACATCTAACACCTAAGAAAGCAAGAAAAGAAGGAAACGCCAACTATTACAATTTATCTTCTTTCTCTTCTTTAAAGAATGGATAAGAATTGTTCCAAGAATAGAAAGAAAGTGGAAAGAAAGCTTCTAGATGAAAGCCACTTTAAATCTCAATCATATCCGTTAAAAAGCAGGAACTGGGTCTTGGTCAGGTGCATTGATACTATCTAAGGCAATATTCCTATCCTCCAAGATCTCTTCACTTTCTGTGATCAAACTAAGAGAATCTTTCACTTCTTCAACTACTTTATGAGTTCTATTCTTGAAAAACATCGCTACCCGAAAAGATGACTCACTAATTGATAACTTGGCGGCTCTGCAACTTTATGGTTTTGACATTTTTGATTTCCAATAGAAGAATATTGCACGACTCTTTTCCGATACCTTTCCTTTTTCTCATATCACACCTCCTCGCGTTCTTTAGCTGAGATGATGAAGTTTTGATATAGTGTTGATTTGGGCTTAAACTCGAGGGGAATGTACTCCATATTGAAAACTTTGAAGAATGACTGTAAACTTTCCTATGTTTAGACAAGTTTTGAGCAACTTTCTATTTTTAGAATGCTGGTTTTTCGGCCTCAAACGGACAAATTTATGGAAATTTTTTTGAGATATGGGTTTTGCTTAGAATTTCGTTGCAAGACAACCCAGATCGTCTATTTTTGAAAATTTTGAATTTAGATTGAAAAAGCAGCAAACCCTAATTTCTTCAAATTTTCACCAAAAAAGTTGGCACCTGGGTTTTGTTTAGAAGCACATTTGGAACCAACCCAGTTGATCAGATGTGAAAAATATTGAAGGTTGGTTGAAAAAGCAACAAACCCTAGAATCTAAAATTTTCTTGAAAAAGCTATGATCTGGGTTTTCTTCAGAAGACTGTTTCAAGAGGACCCAAATGATCAAAATTTGAAAACACTGAGGATTTCACCGACATGCAAGGAAAAATTAGTTGCTGCAACTTGAAAATTCTCTTCAAAAATTGTTCAGAATGATGAGCTAAGATGACCCAGATCATTGAAAAATTGAAAACCTTGACCTTCTTCAAAAATTTGATGCTCTAGATGAAAAAAGCATGAAAAAGCAAGGTCTTATGTTGTTGATCTAAAAATTGATGAACTTTTGAAAAATCGGCAAGCTATGGCTTTCAAATCTTGAAAAGAAAAACTTTGTTTGTTGCTCCTCTTTGCCACCTGCAAGAAATTGTGAAGAATGAAGGACAAGAATGCCTTAAATAAGTTCGAGGATGAGAAAATATGCTTTCTTTTGTTTTCAATCCTTCAAACCCTAGCCTCAGCTTGTGCATTGAATTTAGACATTTTTTTCTTCTCTATGGAATTTTGACATTTTGAAAATTTGGCTAAGGCATGGCTTCTTGGGTGCCAATCTCCTCTTGGGGCACTTTTCTTCTCCATACTTAGCCATTTTCTTCACCATTTTCAATTTTTGCTTGAGTTTCATCCTCTGTTCAATCTTGATTTTCGGGAGCTTGGTGAACGTTGTGATCCAACAGAATGATCTGTCACAAAGCTTGATTGTTTATGAAGAGATCAGTTGGAGAAAACTTTGGCTAAAGAATTCATCTTGACCTCCAAAATCTTGGGCGCCCCTGGCTACCTGGGGAGCCCATGGCTTCCAGTGTTAGCCATTTTCTTGATATTCTTCATTTTTTGTGTTTTCCTCACCTTCAGATGATTTCACAATTCGGTGAGCTAGATTGACCTGATCGGCTAATTGTTAGGTTCGATGGATAGCTTGTTGAATTCTAAGAAGGGTGTTTTGAAGGTGATCTTGTCTGAAAACTCATTTTAAGGCCTCAAAAGTCTAGGCGCCCCTGGCTATCTGGGGCGCCCATGTTCACCAGACTTAAACCATTTTTCTTAAGTTTTCAACTTTTCCTCAATCTTGAGCCCTATTTGATCTTCGATCTCTGGCTTCCAGGTCGATCCTACGGATGAGCTGGATGATTTATCATGTAGCCTAACTGATTTTGAGAAGGTCACCCTGGAGGCATTTCTGGCTAAAAACTTCGTTTTGACCTTCAAATTCATGAGAGCCTATTTCCTCCAGGGGCTCCAAACCTTCACAGTGTTAGCCATTTTTGCATGATTTTCAAGTTCTTCATTTCCCTTTGATCTTTTGATGAAATCTTGATTCTGAGAACTACGTTGATCCAATTGAATAACCGTCTGCTTCGCTAGATAGCTCGACTAAAACCAACAAGGTGATCTTAGATGGTTCATTGACGTATTCTATCATCTCAGACCTCAAAACCTTGGGTACCCTTTCTCTCCAAGGGCGCCCATGTTTACCAGACTTATAATTTTTATTTTCTTCACCTTTACTCTTCTTCAGATGATCTCGTCAGATCTGATGATCCAGAGCTCAGATTGGCTGATGGTTGGACTCATTACAGACCTAAGAGGATTTTGAAGGGGGCCCTCTAGGAGTAACTTCTCCTAAAAGCTAGATCTAAGGCATCAAAAGTTCGGGCGCCCAACTTCACCAGAGTTAGTCATTTTTCATAACTTTCACCTTTGCTTTTGACTTTTGACATTTAACTCTTGTCAAACCCTCTGTTTTGCCTCCTGTATCTAGTGACTGCCAACTCTGATTAACGTGTTGGTGATCTCATTGGAAAGCCTAATTAGTTCTAAGGAAGTGATCTTGGAAGCTTCACTGGAAAAATAATTTGTTTGGTCTCTCGAAATCATCAGTGCCTTTCTCTTCTAGGGGCACCCATTTGCTTCAGACTTAGAATATATTTCTTGATTTTCATCTTCACATTTGAACCGTTATTCCATACTTTTAGCTCAATCTAGATTTTCTAGAGAATGACAAGTCAAATGCTTTGACGAAGATAGCCATTGCGAAGCTGATTGAATTTTGAAGAGACTGAGCTCAATTCAAAACCCTAATTGTTGGATTTTCCCTTCCAAAAGACTGGGCGCCCC
The DNA here is from genome assembly GCA_007258455.2 of Sequoia sempervirens. Lineage (NCBI taxonomy): Eukaryota > Viridiplantae > Streptophyta > Pinopsida > Cupressales > Cupressaceae > Sequoia > Sequoia sempervirens. Next base: position 20,010 of record VDFB02119957.1, on the reverse strand, counting down.
TGGGCATCTGGGGCACTAAAAGTTCCTAGACTTAGAAAATTTTCTGATATTTTCATGATTTTCACTCTGTCTTCTTTTTGAAAACCCCCTGTTTGATCTCAAATCCCAGATGATTGGATGATCTGATGATTGCACTGCCAGATTCATTGCGAAGCTGGGTAGAAACTGAACAACTATATCTGGGAGCTCAAACCCTAATGTCATTGTTTTATGCCCTAAAAAGATGGGCGCCTATCTCTCCTAGGGCACCCATGACAAGCAGTGTTAGAATATTTTCCACAGTTTTCACCTTCTTCCTTGTTCTCCGTGCATGCTCTTCAACTCATTTTCCGTTCAACGCTCAGATGTTGAATTTGACTCCTGGCAGCTAACTGACCTCCATTGATGACTTCAGAGCTCCTGAAATGCTTTTGAAAAAGCAGAATAGACCCACTAGGGCAAAACTGATTATTTTGATATTCTAACTGCACCAGCCTGATATGGAAGTATTTCGAGCCAATCAAAATCAGTTTGGACCCTGGCAGACAAAATTTCTATTTTTAGAAAATTTTGCCAGTATTTGTTTTGTAAGAAACCCAAAAAAGCCCAAAAAAAGTTACTATTATCAAAAAAATTCTAAAAATGGTAGTTTTCCTAAAAAGTAGGGATGAAAAACTGAGATTTGGGTTTTGTAGATTAGGTCGCTCTGAGCAAACCCAGATCGTCAAATTTTGGGAATTACACATTTTGGCTCCTCATGCAAGACATGCACACCTAAATTTTGACCTTTTTGACAGATTTGACAAGACTTTTACTCATTTCTTCAAAATGTCTAAGTCTAACAAAAAAATTAATTTTGGGGTACAACAAGTTCTAACCATCTTATTTGTAGTTTTCCTTTATAATATTTGTACCTTGAGTCATATAACAAGGCCCAATCTCCCACACTAAACTCCTTTATTTTGATAAATTGATCATGCCATTTGACTTTGTTTCCAAACAATCTCAGTGTGGTGCATACCCTCCATCCTTATCTCATCTAATCCATTCCGATCATGCAATCTTTCTTTTTGTGTTGCTATCAAGTCTATGTCCAGTTCAACTATTGTCATGAGTATTTTGTATTAAAATTCAATGAGCAATACTTCTATTTTTCCATACACCGACTCATATGGTGTAAATCTTGTTGTAGCTTTCCATGTTGTCTTATAGGCCCATACTGCCTTAGGTAACCTAGCTGCCCAATCTTTCTTACGAATCTACACTGTTTTAGTCAGGATATTTTCAATCTCCCTATTTGTTACTTCTACTTCCCCATTGGCTTGAGGATGATAAGGTGTTGATTTCCTATGCCTTATTTCATATTCCTAGACCAACTTGGTAATCAACTCTGATGTGAATTAGGGACCCCGATTTATCACAATTTCTCTTGGCACTCCATACCTTGTAAATATGTCTTCATATAGGAATTTTGCTACATTTCCATCCCTAGCAAATTGCAATGCTTTAACTTCAACCCACTTTGTTAGATAATTTGTGCAAACTAAGATATACTCCTTGTTATTGGAGGTTGGTGATATTGGGACAATGAAGTCTATCCCCCATTTATCAAATGATGCTAGTGCCAATTGAGATTGTAAAGGCATCTTACCTATTTTAGTTGGATTTTCCATTCATTAACACATGTTATAACTCCTTGTGTATTTTATTGAATCTTGATGAAGAGTTGGCCAATAATAGCCAGTGGTGAGAATCTTGAGTGTTGTCCTCTTTGTTGCAAAGATTCCCCCACAAGGTTCATCATGGCGGGTTTTGAGGATATCAAAGACCTCATCCTCTCTTATGCATCTCCTCATAATGTTATTTGGATCTATATAAAATAAGTAACTAGCTACCCAAGAGTAGGGAAAAATTTTGTGTACCAATTGTCTCTTTTCTCTGTGGGAGAAATGAGGTGGTATTTGTCCTGCTACTAGATAATTGGAAATATCAGCAATCCAAGGTGTGTGCAAAGTTAGAGAAAATAAATGCTCATCTAGAAAAGAATCATCAACAATACCTTCTGCTAATTGAGTTGGTAATCTAGATAGAAAATCTACCACTATATTTGCTTTTCCTGGCTTATCCACTATGTGATGTCAAATTCTTGTAGTAATAATAGCCATCTAACAACTCTTCCACCAACCATAGGTTTATTTATTAAATAATTTATTGTAGTGTGATCAATGTGGATAAAGAATGGAACCCTATAATATAATGCCTAAACTTGTTAATTGCATAGACAATTGCTAACATCTCTTTTTGTGACTATGTAGTTGAGTTCCGCCCCTTGTAAGTTCTTAACAATGTAGTATAGGCATACTCCTTAGTACCCTCCTTTTGTCCAAGTATTGCTCCTATAGCAAATTCAGAAGCATCTGTGTGTATGTGGAAAGGAAAAGTCTAGTTTGGTCCTCTCAAGACAAGTGCTTTGGTCAATGTTGTCTTGAGTGCTTCAAAAGAGGTTGGCATTTTGTGGTCCATTCAAATTCTATATCCTTTGTGAGTAAAACAAATAAAGGAGCTGCAATTTTTCTAAAGTCCTAAATAAATCTTCTATAGTAGCCAACATGTCCTAGAAAACTCCTGACATCTCTTTGTTTTTGTGGCATGAGGAGTGTGGAGATTATCTCAATCTTATTTGGATCCACTTGAATCCCTTCACTTGATACAAAATATCCTAGCATAATCCCTTTGGTCATCATCATGAAACATTTCTTATGACTTAGGGATAGATTGTGTTCTTGACACCTCTTTAAGACATTCTCTGGGTTACTAAGTGTTTCATCATATGTTTCTTCATAGCTAGTGAAATCATCCATGTAGATTTCCATGGATTCATGTGCATAATTTGAAAAAATACTTAGCACTACCCTTTGGAAAGTGGTTGGAGCAATGGAAAAATCCTCAACCAAACTGGAACCAGTAGCAACAAAACATGTGGCCACAACAAAACTTTCAAGGAGCTAACTACAAACCCCGATGTCCACTACAACAAAACCAATCACAACCTCAATGGAAAAAATTCCAACAATAACAAAACCAAAATATGAATTACCAATAGCCACAACAACAAGCCATCATTCCCAATCCAAAAAATCCATCATCCCAGCCACCAAGGGCACCTCAAATGCTATCCCAACTTGCACCTAGCCCAAATAACAAGCATGTTCATCATGCCTACACTAACAAGGATATTCAATACCCTACTTATAGGGTAGAGGTGAGTGATGTCCACCTCAGATCAGGGAAAACATTGGTTAGTCCTTCATCCCCTCAAATCACTAAGTTGGTAGATGATGAACCCTCAACAAAGACCTTGGAAAACCCACCTTTGGAGATTGAGTCAAATCAGGTCAAAAAAACTAATTCAAGTCTAGAGCCTCCATTCACTGAATGATTAACTATCCAAAAACATTAGAACCAAGTTGAATCTAACCTATTAGGACAACTTCAGGATGTGTGTATAAAGATACCCCTCATCCAAGCCATCAATGACATTCCCATTTACACAAAAATAGTGAGAGACCTTTGTCTTAAAAATATAGGGAGAAAGAGAAAAGACCCTCAGACTGTCCATGTCTTAGGAAATTTCGGTGACATTATGTTAGGAAACATAACTATCACTAAGTATACATATCCTAGAAGTCTAGTGGTAGATGTTAAGATAAATGGCACCCTCATTTAAAAAAACATCTTGATTGACTTGGGGGCAACCATTAATGTGATGACTAAGGAAATAATGCAGCTATTGCTGTTAATAAACCTTAGACCTATACCCATTGTTCTACAATATGCAAATAGGTCAACAATGAAACTTGAGTGCATCATTGAGGACTTGGTCATAGCATTAGATTCATGGGAGTTCCATACACATTTCATAGTACTCCAACTAAAGGCTAACCTTGTAGGCTATCCCCTTATTATAGGAAGACCATGGTTAGTAATAGTTGATACATTTCTAGGTTGTAGGTTTGGAAACATGATTATCTCAAATGGAACTATGACCAAGAAGTTGGTCCTTTATCCACCGGCTCAACCTCATGCAAATTTAGAGCAAACCATTTGGCCTACCTTAGATGAGGAAGACTAGTATTCCCTACAGACTCTCATGAATATTGAATGTATCCCCTTGTTGAGCAACCAAGATGAGGATGATTTAATAGCACACATTATACAGAATAATTGTAGTAGGAACTTGCAACAACAAGACTATATGTCATGTCTACAGAATATTATACCTTCCAATTCATTAGAGTCAGTATCCCAAGTTTTCATTCTTTATTTCCACAACAATGTGTTCTAGACATAGTAGGACTTGACCCTTCATTTGAACAATCGACATCCAAGACTTTAGAAATCGTGCCAAGTAAATTGTTAAATGTTAAAAATGAATTAACTATTGAACAACAGACTTCCCTAACCATTGTGCTGAAGGAACATGCAACAACCTTTGCATGGGATTACCATGACATGAAGGGGATTGATCCAGAGCTATGCATGCACAAGATATACATTAATGATGGTTTTAAACTAATTAGACAAACCCAGAGGAGAATGAACCATGCATTAAGAGACAGTCAAAAATGAATTACAAAAACTACCCGATGCAGGTTTTATTTACCCTATTTCTGACAATCAATGGGTGTCACCTCTAGTTATTGTCCAAAAGAAAGGAGGGAAATTTAGAGTGTGTGTAGATTATAGAGAATTAAAACTAGCCACTAGAAAAGACCACTTTCTACTACCTTTCATTGATCAAGTGCTTGACTTCTTAGCAGGTAAAAAGTACTTCTCCCAACCAAATTAGAATAGCTCTAGAGGACTAGTATAAAACCACCTTTACATGCCCTTAGGGAACATATGCTTATTTTGTTCTCCCCTTTGGGCTATGTAATACTCCAACCACTTTCCAAAGGGTGGTGCTAAGTATTTTATCAAATTATGAAAATGACTCCATGGAAACCTACATGGATGATTTCACAACCTATAACCTAGAGAAGGTCTTAAAGAGGTGATAAGAACACAATCTATCCCTAATTCATGAGAAATATTTCATGATGATGACATAAGGGATTGTGCTAGGAAATTTTATATTAAGTGAAGGGATTCAAGTGGATCCAAATAAGATTGAGATGATTTCCACATTCCCCATGCCGCAAAAACAAAGAGATGTCAGGAGTTTTCTAGTACATGTTGGCTATAGAAGATTTATTCAGGACTTTAGCAAAATTGCAGCCCTTCTATTCATTTTACTCACAAAGGATTTAGAATTTGAATGGACTACAGAAAGCCATTGTTACACTCTGAGCAATATTACCTACTTACTATTACCTTGTTTGGTTAAATTGCTTGAATAAATGAATGTGTTTTATGGATCTTTACATGAATGTGTTTTATGAATCTTTATATGAATATGTTTAATGAATCTTGAATGGAAATATGATGAATGAATGATTGATGCAATTTGATATTTTATAATGATTCTAACTATGAAATATATGATGCATATGATTATGTTGTGATCGGCTAACTATTGGTATGATGTGCTAAGTTGAGTGAAGGAACGAGTTTGAACCTCTAGAAGAGATGGGAAGTATCACTCAGGAGAAGAACTTGGTCTGGTAACCCTTAACAAGCCTAACTAAGCATTCACACACTCATGCCTAGTTGGTCTTAGTGATTCAAGTTAGTTTTGGGAAAAGGTAAGTAATCTTTGGTTTAGATGTGAATGTTGTGATTGAGGAATGTGATTAAGTCTTGATGTTGTGTGAAAGTCTTTCCTTGAGTGCTTATTGTGGTATCAATGAGATACATGCATAAAATGTATATATGTATATGTGTACATGTCTGCAGTAGACTCATACATGTGACTGAATGTGTACATGAGTATGCGTTGGTAGATGTACCTACACATGCTCATGGAAAAATTACCCATATGTATGGGAATACCAATTGGACTAAAGATGGCATGTATATATATGTATATATATTTCATGTATATGTCAATCGATGGTTATGAGTATGAGTGTTTTTATAAGGATATTGAAAATGGTATTATGTATATATATTCTAAAGGATGAATATAAATATATATATACATATATTGGAAACATATGTGATAATTGCTAAGCGTAGTAAATAGCACTGCTAAAGTGAAGCATATATATGATAAAGCACACATGTCACATTTAACACATCCTTTGGTTATATCTCTGCCAGTGCGTAAAGTGATTTAAAGACTAAGTCAACCAAAGCAAAAACATGTATGAGTATGTTGTTGTGTAATCATTTAAAAGAGAAGTTAAAATAGTTTGTAAGCCATTTGAAGAAGTTAGACCGACACTAGAATATGTGGTGCCAAATTGAGAAGGTGGCGCCAATTTGTAGAGTATGAATTGCTTAAGTTTTCTAAATTCGCATGAGTCTGGTATTAGCTTGTGAGACTCAGTCAAGTGGAAACTTGACATCAATATGTGAAGGAATTCCAATTAATATGTGAAGGAATTCCAATTAGAAAACTTGTTTATGAGCTTGTTGTTTATTTGACTCAGTAAATGATTCTTGTTGTCTCTTATAGTAAGGTGACTCAACCATTAAAATGGAGAGGACTGTTATGTGTTGCAAACTTGCGAGTTAGACTGATGAGTTGTTGCATGAGGATAGAAAAGTGGCAAAAATATTAACTTGTTTGTAGCCTTCGGTTGCTCACAATTTAGTATAAATAGGTGTGCATTCTACCAATTACTACGCTTATTATTCTAATTATCTTGATGTTATTTTGTTGTGATTTTTGAGTTAGTAAGTTGAGAGCTTGTGAGTTGAGAGTTGTTTTGCTATTTCGTATTGGTGATTATTGTGAGAGTTAGTGAGAAGTTAGAAGAGGGTAAACAAGTGGATCTTGAAGGAGGTATCAAGCAAGCTTGAGGATTCAAACTAGGAAGGAGTTTAATCAATTGGTGCATTATACAGGCATGCTAGTTTCTATACCTTTGTTGTTATTTTGGAAAGGTTAATTAGTTTTGTTACTATGTTGGAAAATATTTATTTTGAATATGTTGTGATATTTTTTTATGATTGCATGTTTCTTGGTTGTGCATTATGTTGTAGGACCTATCATAATGGTTATATTTGTATGTACCCTATGTATGGGAAGTTTGTATGAATACAACGTATTTATACTATACATAGTTGTTATCGATATATGTAGGATGTCTAAACTAAATGTGTGTAGTAAAGAGTAAGAAGTTGCTAGAATCACTTTGGTAATAAAGTCACTTTGTTTATGAGATCTTATGTGGGTTATTCTTGGGATTTTTCTGATCCATGGGAAAGGGGGTAACCTAGGTATAGAGTATGAATGGTCATTAATCCAAATCAAGCTAGGAAGGTGTGTAAATAAGAGACATCCACTCTAAGTTCTAGGAGATGAATACTTTGGCCAAAGTAGTGTAAAGAGGCTACTGTTTACATTGTTAGTTTCACAGTTTCACTGTGATATGAGATTATGTACTAGGCATGGGATGTTCATACATGTAGGGAGGAGCCACTATATTTCAGTTCTAGAAATGTATAGGACACAACACCGAGCTCATAAAAGGCTATTGTTATGAGGTTACCAAACCAATATCTTCATTGAAGGGTAGGGCCATCTTACCAGTTAGGTAGATGTGTGGGGGACTACAGTAAGTCTATGGTTGGTAGAAAAGTGCTTGAGTGATGCTTCTCCTCTTCAGTTGGTAGCCAAGATTTGTGGGAGACTTCCTAGACCATTTGTACTTTATATAATCTGTAAGCTTGTTTAAGCTATGCATGTAAATTGTATCCATCTTTATGGGAATTATAAATATGAAATGTCATATGGAAATTATGTATCATCATTATTTGAATTAATGAAAGGAGTTAAATTTTGTATGCAATGGGAAAATTTGAAATATGTTTCAAATGTGCATTTATTATTCAAAGGAAAATAAATTTTTTATTTCTCTTAAAGGTTAGATGCATAAACTATTCACTTGTGGGTAAAACATAGAAAATTTTATCGTGTAGAACAATGGGCATGTTACATGTCGTATCATAGCTACCAAGTTCAGCTCTAGAACCTATGTGCTTGCTATGTTTCCAAACCAACATTATGTGAGTCTAATGTTTTTAAATTATTATGCCATGAAGGTGCATCTCAAGATGAGTACAAGAAAGTTAGTGATTGGAAATGAGCACTACCTATGGGCCAAGAAGGAAAAATAAGCCCTTGTTCGAACCTTTGAGGGAAGGAATCATGACAACACCATTTGGCTAAGTGATACTTAGACTTTCAGTCAATGCCCTTTCGCGAATCAGTCTTGAGAAAAGAAGGATGAGAGAGGCTTCTAACTTCAACCATCTACCTTTTGTTTCCCCGACTAAGTCGAACTCTTTATCACTTTCTAGGGATATGCCCTCAAAATGTAGTGTTAGTCCAAAAATGATATTTAGGGACCCTCGTGTTATACCTATGGCTGAAATTATTGTAATAGCCTCAAATGGAAAATTATAGGAATACGTTCCCCAAAATTATGTATTAGAGGATAGGTATGAGGGATATTGTCCTTTTGATGAAGGAAATGAGAAAAAAATTGAGGGGTATACCCCACGTAGCTATGTATAGAAATGAAAATCCAAGGGATATTCTCCCTTAGACTATCTAAATAGTCATATGTAAACTCAAGGATATTGAAATCCTTATTAAATCTTCAATAAAAACATGTTTTAAAAAAAAACTTGTGTATAAGTTCTTTATGAGAATCTTTATATGAATGATTTCATTTAAATACTTGTAGAAGGTTAAGAAAAATTTCTTAGATCTAATTAAATGAAACCTCCAGGTATAACTGTTCTTGGGAAAAATGGTTAGGACATGAACTAACATTGGGGAAAGTCAAGAAGTAGGACAAGGTACTAAGAATGCTGAAGCTAAGTTGGACCACATCCTGTCTATAATAGAGGGAACAAGGACAAGTATAGGAAACCTCTAACATGAAGTAAGGGGTAAAGAAAGAGTGGAACAAGAAGTTTCAAATAATGATGAGGGAGTTCCTAACAATGACGAGAAAGGGGATAATTCTCGTGATCACACCCATTCCAGTAAATGAGAGGATGAGGAGTTACAGTCAAAGTTAGATTGAACTAAGAGGAAGTGACTAGCCAATGAGCTATCCCATGATATAAAAAAGATCACACCCCCAAAGTTTGAGGGTAGTGCTACTGGGGATGTGGATGAAGCATGGCTTAGGAATATGAAAAAGTACTTTGAGATTAGAAATTACTTTGAAGTCACTAAAGTTGTATGGGGGGAGCTTTCCACTTGGTAGGTGAAGCATCCAATGAGTGGATGAATAAGAAAATGGAGTCAGGATTCAATTCCTTAAGGCTGGCATGGAGAGAATTTGTAGAGATCTTTCGGAAATGGTGGTTACCACAACTCTTCTATGATCAAAAGCTCATTAATTTCTAGAATCTAAAACAAGGAGATTCAGTGAGTGAATATTGGGAAAAGTTCACCCGCCTCCTAAGGTACGTACCCATGTACCAAAAGGATGAGTGATTCTGAATAAGGAAGTTTATTATGGGTCTTAATAGCCAAATAGGTGGTGAAGTAGGCGTACATGGTCCTGTAGCCATGGAATTGGTGTATGAAAAAGCTATTAAGCATGAACAAAATCTTAAGTCAATTTCAATCTATTGAGAAATGAATAGAAAGAAGTTTAACTTGGTGCAAGCTAATCAAGCTCTAAGGAGGCCTAATGAAGGGAAAAAAATTCAGAAGCAAGGGGACAAGGGAAGAGGGGATTGGATTGAGAGGATGCTATACATGTGGGGGATATCACTTTGCTAATCAGTGTCCTAACATGCCGACAAAATATCAACCACATGGGAATCCTCTTCCTCCACAATAAGTTGCATTCCAGCAAAGGATCCACATTGTAGTAGAAAACCAACGAGATGAGTACCAAATTACTCTAGCAAAAGTCTCAAGTACTTTATTTGGCATTCCTATCTCAATTTTAATAGATACTAGTGCCATAGAAAATTTCATTTATCCTAAAATAGCAAGTAAAATGTCTAGAAATGTTGGTTTTATGAAAAAATCCTGGGTTGTTGAGTATACAGACTAAAAAAGAGCTATGGTGAGTCAATGTCTATTTGAAGCAAGGTTAGAACTTCCAAGTTTCTCTACGGAGGTGAATTCGTACATAACCCCCTTAGGTTCTATTCCTTTTTAAGGAACACCTAGAGACGTGAAAATGCGATAGATTTCAACTATGCAAATGCATAGGGAAAAAAAGAAAGGTTGTCAACTCTTCGCAGTAAAGATGGATAAACTTGAGGAATACATGGAAGTCATCCTTCAGGATGATGTCATGTATTATGAACCTCAAGATTCTAAAGAAGGAGAAGTGGTGGAAACAAAGAAAACAAATATGGATAAATATCCTATCCTACAAAAAATTGTGGATGTATTGCTAGATGAACTACCTGGATTGCCTCCTAAGAGAGTGTTTGATTTCTCCATTGACATAGTCCCTAGGTCAAAACCTATATCGAAAGTAATTTATAGGATGACCACCATACAATTGATGGAGTTAAAGGAACAATTAGAAGAATTATTGTCCAAAGGATTAATAAGACCCAGTATTTCACCCTAGGGAGCTCTAGTGATCTTTGTAAAGAAGAAAGATGGTATGATATGCTTGTGTATTGATTATCGATTGCTTAAAAAATCAATGGTAAAGAAGAAGTATCCATTGCCATGTATCGATGATCTCTTTGATCATATGTAGGAAGCGACCGTGTTTTCAAAGATTGATCTACATTTTGGATATTGTCAACTAAGAATCAAGGACGAAGATATTTTCAAGATAGCTTTCATAACTAGATACAAACATTACAAGTTTACAGTCCTACCTTTTGGACTCACAAATGCACCAACAACATTCATGAACCTAATGAATAATGAATTTATAGATTGCTTGGATAGGTTTGTGTTGGTTATCTTGGATGACATCTTAATCTACTCCAAGAATGAAGAAGAACATCACAAGCATCTAGAGATTGTGCTTCAATGATTGAGAGAACATAAGTTGTATGGGAAACTCTCAAAGTGTACCTTCTTCCAAAAAGAGGTACAATATCTAGGTCATGTAATTTTGGTTGATGGGATTATAGTTGATCCTACAAAGATAAAAGTAGTGTTTGAGTGGTCGATTCCCAAGAATGTGCCAGAAGTTAGAAGTTTGAGTGGATAGAGAAATGTCAAGTGGAATTTGATCTACTCAAAGAGAAGTTGACCACGACTCTGATACTAAAGGTACCATATCCAGATGGTAACTTTATTGTTATCACTAATGCTTCAAGAGTAGGATTGGGTGAGTGTTAATGTAGGAGGGGTGAGTCATAGCTTATGATTTAAGGAATCTAAATCCCTATGAACAAAATAATTCTTCGCATGATTTAGAATTAGCAATGGTTGTTCATGCACTATAAATGTGGAGACACTATCTATTGGGAAAACCCTTTGAACTCAAGACCGATCACTATGGTCTCAAGTATTTGTTTACCCAACCTAATCTTAATGCAAGGCAATGAAGGTGGTTGGAACTGATATTTGACTATGATTTCAACATCAACTATATCAAGGGGAAGGAGAATCGATTGGTCGATGCTCTAAGTCGTAGGAGGCATATCTCCTTGATGGTATCGATCCAAACTAGTTTTAAGAGACGAGTGTTGCAAGAATCCAAGGGTGATGAGTTATATGAACAAGTCAAGATAACACTCTCGAATAATCCACAAGATCAAAGGTATGAAGGATAGCACCTTGAATCTAATGGATTATTAAGGTTTAAAGGAAGAATTGATGCCAAGCAGGTACCCAAAAATTTCTCGATAGGAGAAAAGGTTTTGTTAAGGGTCAAGCTTCGTAAGAGTTTTATCAAGTTTGGAAAGTCATCCAAACTAGCTTTGCACTATGTAGGTCCTTTTGAGGTTCTTGAAGAGATCAACCATGTAGTATATAGGATTGCTTTGCCATTAGCTCTTACCAGAATGCATGATGTTTTTCATGTCTCGTATCTTAAGAAGTATATACTAGGTGATAACCATGTTATTGATTGGAATACTTTACAGGTACAAGACCCAAGAGTGGTAATAATTGAGCCTCTCAAGGTGCTCAAAACATGTAATCTCCACTTACATAATAGAGAGGTTCTACAATGCAAGGTCCAATGGGATCAGTATGTAGAAGATTCTCCCACTTGGGAGGACTATGCTTAGATGAAGCAGAAGTTTCCATGTCTTGCAAGATCTTGAAAATTCTTGAAAACAATGATGTTTTGTTATGTGATTCTTTAAGGATGATTTGTGTGTTATGTTTTATGTTATGTCCATGTTGATACTTAATAAATCACCGGTGATGATGATTCGCAAGGGGGGAATATGTTACACCCCGAGCAA
>VDFB02119957.1:0-5000 GCA_007258455.2 Sequoia sempervirens | reverse complement strand
TAGAGTATGAATGGTCATTAATCCAAATCAAGCTAGGAAGGTGTGTAAATAAGAGACGTCCACTCTAAGTTCTGGGTGATGAATACTTTGGTCAAAGTAGTGTAAAGAGGCTATTGTTTACATTGTCAATTTCATTGTGATATTAGATTACGTACTAGGCATGGGATGTTCATACATGTAGGGGAGCCACTGTATGTGAGTTCTAGAAACATATAGGACAAAACATTAAGCTTAGAAAAGGATATTGTTATGAGGTTACCAAACCAATCTCTTCTTGAAGGGTAGGGCCATCTTACTAGTTAGGTAGATGTGCGAGGGACTGCAATAAGTCTATGGTTGGTGAAAAAGTGCTTGAGTAATGCTTCTACTCTTCGGTTGGTAGGGAAGATTTGAGGGGGACTTTCTGGACCATTTGTACTTTATATAATCTGTAAGCTTGTTTAAGCTATGTATGTAAATTGTATCCATCTTTATGGGAATTTTAAATATGAAATGTCATATGGAAATTATGTATCATCATTATTTGAATTAATGAAAGGAATTCTTTTGTATGCAATGGAAAAGTTTGAAATATGTATCAAACGTGCATTTATTATTCAAAGGAAAAGAAAAATTTTATTGCTCTTAAAGGTTAGATGCATAAACTATTCACTTGTGGGTAAAACATAGAAAATTTTACTGTGTAGAACAATGGGCATGTTACAACCATTTAGAGTCATTTTTCCTAAGATGAGATCTGAAGAATGATAATCATTTACCATTTTGATTTGCCTGAGGTGCTCATAAGGTGTACCAACATTATATATCAATATGATAAATTTAGTGAGATGATCATAATATTACAAGTGCCTTGATGGTAAAATATTACCCAAGGTCACCAAAGTTATATGTCAAAATTTATAGTTATATGACATGATTGCAATGTGACAATTGCTTGGATGGATGAAAAATTGGCCATAATATTGTTTATAAATAATACCTTATGGGTATATTTTTTATATAGAACCATTAAACCCTCTTAACTTGGGAGAAATTGGCCCCAAAAGTTTTAGATTAGTAAACCATATAAGAGATGAAACTTAACATGCAATTGCATCAAATATTACTTTATAAAGGCAATGACCCATTATCTTTTAGGTTAACATTACTCAACCTAGCTGAATCAAATCTAATTTGGGTAGACTAGTGGATTGCTACTCAGATAAATAGTCTTTGTCCAATGTGCCCATATATATTTTTAGCTAGGTTTAAAAGGAAATTTGTAAGTAGTGAATGAAACTAATATTTTATAGGCCTAACTCTAGAGAGTTCCATCATCTTGTAGCCACACTATTTCATCTTTGAGGTATGAAGAGAGTAACTTCTTGACAGTAATTGGTAACTAATGCACTACATATTGCAAACAATTGATGGCTATGGGATCTTTTATATACCAAAAGGTACATAAAAGTTCAAATCTATCCTAAATTTTTATTGAGGCTTGGGTATTAGAGTCTAAATATCCCTCACTTCACTAGACCCTGTTGGGTGAAAATTATGTAATCAACTTTTCGATAGATTACACAACTTGGACTTCAGCCACAACTATGTGAGATGTAAATCTCTCCTCTCGGAAGGGGGAGGCGCCCTTCTTACTGCTGACATAAGTGATAGTAAAACAAACAAGTAATTAAAAAATGTACACAATACTTACGAAGTGGGGGGGTGCGTTACATTCATCCTTCTCTCTTTTTTCAGAGAATATGTTTACAATGCTTCACTGTTGGAAGTTCTCAATTCTTAATAACTTTAAACAATCAACTAGCAGTAATGCCAATACCTCTATCTTGTCAAAGCAAAGCGTAGAGGTACCAGAAGTGATTAACGGTAAACTAGTAAAATAAAAGGGAAAGCTCATGAAGGCACAAAGTTGTTCCGTAGCTTTTTCAATGGTGGATCTGTGAAAAGTGTGTCGTTTGTCACGTTAGAAGCACAAAGTCTTCTTAGACGCAGCAATTCCTCGAACAGTATGAACAATTACAAGCCCAAAGTCTTGTAGATCATCCAACCAAGGTATTCAAAAACCATGAACAATTACAAGCACAAAGTCTTGTAGATCATTCAACCAAAGTTAAACAAAACACAAATGCAAATCTAAATAAAGGATGTAACACAAAGTTTACATGAATTACTTAGAGTCCTTCAGATTTCATAAGCTAATCACCACCAAATGAGATCAATTCACAAGATTATCGAATCCAACACAAATTTTGGTTTGCAATCCTCTTCTTTATTGATCAGATTTCATTCACAAAGTATGAATACAAAGTTTCACAATTCTACTTCAAAAAGGGCAGCACTTCGTTGCAAAATACTAAAGGATAAATTTACAATAGAAATCCCTCACATTATGTAGAAAGAGGGATGAGAAAAATTAGGGATCTAATTGAGGAAATCAAGGAAAGTTAGGTGAGCAATTTAAGGAGATTTCACCTAACTTTGACCAAAGTCAAAGTGTAATTTGTTTTCAAAAGATTACATCTTCGAACTTGGTGCAATTACAATTTACAAAAAGACATTTAAGATGTCAGGAAATATTTACAAGATGCATAAAGGAATGCACCGGAAATTTCTAACACTGGAGATCAGGAACCTTCTTCATGTTTCCTTGCTTTGGGCGCGGAAGTCTTCGTATTTCTTCCTGGTCTCCTACACGAACTTCTCATCCGAACCCGTGTAATCCACAATGGTGTGAATTCTCGTGATCGATCTCATGGCAGATGAGTGAACCTTCTTGCACCTGTCAAGATGCGTTTTTAGGTTATCCAATGTGAGCCTTGTATCACAAATGACGTTCAGTGAGGCTTCTGAAAAGTCTGAACTGTCAATCAACTTCATGATGGCTTCTTTGAAGATTTGAGATATTTCTGTGGCCGGTAGGAAGATATGATTCTCCTCAACAAGTTGACTTGGTAACTCCTTGACACCTTTTTCAAGAATAATACGATGTCCTTCGACATCCTCCTGCACTTGGTGGAGATCTTTCGTAAGAGATTGAATTACTTGAATTCAATGTTTCAAGGATTCTCTTACCTCAACAAACTTTTCTTTGTTAGGAATTACCCCGACTTCCACCAATTTACTAAGCTTTACCTGCTTCATCTCTGACCACGATAGCAGGCATTTTTCCATATGTTTGCGCTCCTGGGAAAGTACACTTTTTTCTTTATCAAGCTCGTAGAGCTTAGCCAACAAGGTAGTTTTCTCATCCTAAATACCATCATTCGAGATCCGTGGTTCTATGATCTTCTCAACAAAATCATACACTCGCCTTTGAGGCTTAACTTCTCAGCTTCTTTGATAGTTGTCTTCAATACTTTACCACTCTCTACCGGGTTGTGCATTAGTTGAGATCCTACAAGTCTTGCCAACAAGGCATATCGCTCTGCTTTGCATGCATATTATGAAGCTTGTTCCATTTTATCCAGTCTTCCAGCCAAGATATCCAATGTCACTTGCGCATCAGCCTTTGCACTTTCATTGGTAACCTTGCCAAGCTGGACTTTTGTCACTGTGTAGTCTTCCATATTGACATCACCTTCTTTGTGCGGTGGTATGCCAATCTCTGCATACTTGTTGCCAGTCTTGTCAACGTTTAGCCTTGAGTAGACTTTTTCCTTTTTCTTCCCTTTAACCTTTGGAGGGACTATCTCTTCGAGGTCGAGCTCCTCTGGAGAGATCATTTGCTTCTTCCACTTCGACACTTGAGAATTTAGCCAAGGAGGAAGAAAGGAGGTGTGAACTTCTGGATTCATTGTCAACTCAGTTGTCATCGTCACTTCTGAATTTTATTGTCACATTTGAAGTTACCATGGGTATTGTAACAATAGGAGAAGTGTCTATCATCATCGCTCCTGTAGATTACACATTGAGTTGATCATGCATTGAATCATTTATGAAATGATTGAATTCATTTTCAGAAGTGATATCATACGTTGGTGAAGACAGGCTAGGAATGGATGATGGAGGACTTGACCGTATATCAACCGTATGAATGTTTGTCACTGAGGGAGTATCAATTGAGGTTGATGCTGCAGGAATAGTGGATATTTCAATTGCAGGAATGCATGTGGTAGGAATGGGTGATGAGGGAACAAGAGGTGGAGGAGTTCTTGAACTTGGAGGGGTATGAGGAACACTGAAAATCACAGGCGATGACGTTCTAGGAATTTCCTAAACTACATTCTCAGGAGGAGAAGCAGTTCTTTCTTGATCATGCCTGGGTTCCTGTTGATCACCCTCTTGTCTCTCTGATTCTGGTTCACCTTCAGAATCACCTTCAAATTCTTCTTTAGAATCTTCTTCAGACTCTTGCTCGCTTTCAGAAACCTCTTCAGCATCGGAGTTTGCTTCTGCCGAGTCTTCATCTTTAGCGGATTGATCACTTGAAGTTCCTTCATCAGAATCTATCTCCTCTGGAATAGACTTTTTACCTTTAGAGCGAGATGGATCGGATTCCGTGGTTTCTGTTTCTGAGACGGACTTGGTATCTTTCTTGCCAACAGTAAACTTGATCCTGGGACCTCTTCGTGAAGAAGTGGGAACAGCCACTGATTTATTTTTCATGTGGGAGTTTCCTTATTGCTATAAGCTTCGCTTCGCATTCTCCTCTTCGAACTGTTTCAACTTCTTTATTTCATAACCATGCTTATGTAACCATCTCTGGGCAGCGTTGTTGGCTAGGATTGGCTTCAATCTCTCTCTCATGCTAGTAATTTCTTTTCTAGACCATTGAATTGCAGGCAATGACCTTTTAGAAAATTCTTGGTCATCATAGACAACATTCATGATATCACCAGGATCTGTAAAATCCTCTGGTAGGTCAGCAATATCAAGGTCTTTGATCTGCTGAACAGTCAACCTGCAATAATCCATTTTGTGAATGGCTTTTTCATCTCTACAATCGGCCCAGATGTCTTCAAAACGGTACTTATGATGATGACCCTTTTGTAATTTCTTTC
>VDFB02119956.1:0-22319 GCA_007258455.2 Sequoia sempervirens | reverse complement strand
CACACCCCACATGCACATACACATGATGTGCATGCACACACACAAATCTAATATAACAAAATAATTATTATAATCTAAAAATATAAAACCAAAATATATAAAAATAAATACTTTTAGTGCTATGCTCTGTGCCTCTAGAATCTTAGATGAATAAATAATTGAATATATCTGTATTTTTAAAATCGCCCTACCTGTATTAGGGTGTCTTTAATTTCCCATATCCATATCTGATACTGTATTCATATATGTCTCCATGCAACTATGATGTGGAGGACATTGAGTAAGGGCATAAATCTTAAGAGACATGTCTAATGCTGCTTCATACAAGTGCAACAAATTCAGAGACATGACAAAAATCAAACTAAATTCAAGCTTCAAATCTATAACGACCCGACCCTTCGGTAAAATTAAAATTTTCATAATTTACATCCTTCAAGTATGTAAACGTGTTATCATGACATTGCAATAAAAATTTTAATTTTCTTTATTGATAATACATGAACATGTTGCTATATCAATTTACAAAAAAAGATTCTATTTCAAAATAACAACTTCACAAGAACATGAAACAAGAACACATACCTTAACTAACATAGCTCCAATGAGCTTTAGAACAAATAGTAGTAAGAAGGTCCAGGAGTTCGTCCTTTCAAATCTTGGTACATCGGCCACTTGTTGTGGAGGAGAAACATCACTCGGGCGCTTTTCAGCCAACCACGGACTTATAATGCGGTTCCCCACACACCTATCGTTAGATAGATGGCCCTCCCTTCGAAGAAGAGATTGGTAGGGTATCCTTTAACAATTACCAACTGAGCATAGTGTTGTGTTCCTACATAACTAGATCCTGTGCATACGGCAACTCTTGAACTAGTATGTACTTCGGGATCACAATGAATTGATAGTGCAGTCTCAACTGTTTCACACCTAAGTGGATGTTGTACATTTCACTACTTTGGCCAAAGTATTCTCATTCAGTACTTCGAATGAAGGTCATCTATCATATACACTACTTAGGGCCAATTTGCTTTAAGGCTTTCTTACACTACGCATAGGTTGGTCTATTCGGGGTAGTCCATACCCTAGACGTCCTACAACAAGCTAACTACTAGAAAGGAGGACAACTTAACAAGTACTCACAACTATCTCCCTTCTACTAGACATCTTCATCCTAGGAGCTTCATTAACTTGACTAAGTTAATCTACATCTAGTTGTGATCGGTAACTTATTAAATATCCTCAATTCATTCCCTATTTTTAAATAGCTATATGAAAACATACACTCCTTCTATGGAGTCAATACAATTAAAGCAGTTTACTCCTCAATGCATCTATGAATCCTAGTGTAATTCGTACACTAATGTAAACAAGAGCTAATAGCAGTAAACATGCAATATCCTTCCTATATCACAAATTACTTCTTGTTTAAAGAACCAACAACAATTCCTAAACTATGCATTATTAAATTCATTCTTTCAGAAATTCGTTCCAAGGTATAATGAATAGAACTATCACCATATCCTATATTTTTACATTCAGATGATATGAAATCAGACTTTACTTAGAAACTCTTCTAAAGTATAAAAGAAGAATAACAGAATTGTTTTAAGAATTGGATTCAAGAGTATGAAGAGGTAAGCATGCCTGGTAAGAGCTTTTCACAGATGTTGAGTTAGTGTGACAATGTTACACCTTTAGCCTCCAGTCAAAGAACTTCCAGCCACCTCCGATATTGGACTCCTAACACAACTGATGATAATCTCAATCTACTACTCTCAGAAATGATGAATGACAGAAGTGATTTTTCTGTCAAAGTGAATATTGCTCTCAGAATTGATGAATGCTTTCACAGCAGAATAAAACTCACTCTCAGCAGAACAAAATTCACTCTCAGTGTTGGCGTAACAACTAGCACCTCTGGAGTAAGAGTTGGTACGGACAGCTATGCACACTACGCAATGAGTGCTCTTCAAATTAGGAGGGGAAGCTCCCTCGTTGTGCTTGACAAAAGTACTTGCAAATGGAAATAAACTAAACTATATGTCTTTTGTTTCCAATTTGGCCGGGGCTACAAAGGCTTTCAAAGAAAACCCATATATCACGTTGCAGTAGAAATTTTTCTGGTTCGGATTCACTAACTACAACTAGCTTAATTACTTAGAATTCTATCACGACTTCACTCAAGAAAGCAGGCATGGGAAAGCAGACAAGGTTTGACTATCGGGCGATAAGCGAAATTATAGATTCTCAACTTGTGACGGGTGGCTCTAGTAGCTCAATCTAAAAGTTTATTGAGTAACAACATCACCACGATAAACTTAATGCAATTCTCTACTTGAAGGCAAGGTGCTTGCGACTATGACTCAATCGAATAAGTTTATTGTTCACAACAACACATGATAACCAAGTGTAGATTCTCTACTTGAAGACAAGGTAGGCACAACTATCATCTCAATCTGACCAAGTTTATTGAACACAAAACAGATTTATCTAAACTATGGAAAGAATTCACCATTATAATTGCATGAAACCCTATGTGGCATAACAATTCATTATAACAGCAAAGATGCATGAACAAATACCAAAAGAGCAATATTGAGGGCAAGGTAGGCACAGCATATATTTCTCTCGTTGCAGAATTTATTTACAAATGAGCAAAAGCTCTTATTTATAGACATCGAAGATTGTAGGGAACCCTAAAATCACATGAGGTCAACTATGATCTTGCAATGCATGCAAGATTTATTACTAAACCCTAATAAAGCAAACTATCTGGGTTAGCTGGAAAGCTACCATCAGTAGCGAAACATCTGATAAAAATGGTATTGCAAGCATTACGTCCTTAATGGCATATTAGCGGAACACTACCATTGAATGCTTGGAAAACCCTAAAAGAAACTCCAAGTGTGTAAAGCTAATCTCAGAATAGATATGCATAAGATGAAACAGAGAGTCAACTTGAGAAGGTAACGCCAAGTTTAACTCCTGTGTATAATGTCTATCCTGAGAGGTGGGAACTGAAGTTTACTGTCTGTGATCTCGAGCAATCAATCCCTCAACAAGATTGTTAACTGCATCACTATCTGGAGCTATGAGACTCTGTCGAAGAATGCTATGTCGGTGCAGCATATTCTCACCAACTGTGATCTAAGACTGAAGTTCACCTCTGCTCCTTGTTGCCTCATCAAACAATGCTGACATGACTGTAAGCTGAGTAACCTTACAGCCAACGGTCTCCCTACTGAAAATGGTATGAATGAGTGCCTGGAGCTTTGACTAAACATCGGTAAGCTCAACGTAGGCACCACCCTTGATCTGATATCGGCACAGTAAGCGAGAAACTAAAGTTCTCACGAACCGGAGTGCACTAGTGACGTGCTCTCTACTCTCAGCCAACTTTGATGCCAAAGTCTCCTCTATCTTTGCCTTGAAAACCAATTGTGTTTTCCAAGAGTAGATAGCTTCCCTATCCTCTGCATCTGTGACTGCATCATATGCCACACTCAGGTGAGCAATCATAATCTCATCCCGGGGTTTGTTAATCGCCATACCTCGCTCCTCATCCTGGAGAAGAATACGGAGTTCTCGTGTATTGTACCGCAACTGATATAACTCTGTGAGCATAGCACGGCCTCTAGCAACGAACTCCTCCTCCCATTCATCCAAACGCTTGCCATATGCAACTAAGTGATTAAGTTGACTTTGCTCTGCTGGAGGCTCAAGCATCAATGGGAGTGTGTTAATGGCATCTGGTCTATGCACAAGGCTAGAAATGTATTGACGAAGCTATCTGATTTCAGCCTTGAGGGCTGCCTTATCTTCTCCGTCCTTCAGTATTCTATCCCTGGCACTGTCTGTAGCAACTTGTAGGAGATCAACCTGGGTTTGGCGTATGCTACGACCAAGGTTGACTGTGATAACCTCAAAATCCTGAGATTCCAACTCAGTCAAGCTCTTCCCCTGTGGAGGTACAGCAGTCTCGACGACAATCTCCATGTCAGTGTTCCTCTCTACATGGACCATGTTCCTGACCCTCTTGTCTGGCGCATCCTGGTAAATCTCATCAAAATCAGAATGATTAAGAACATAGGATGGCTGCCTCCTCTTCCTTCCTAGCTGAGCTTCGATCCAAGATTGATCTCGGCTAATGCTACTAGAAGGGTCGGTACTAGCAACAGGAGGTACTGATGAGAGTGAATGAGTGGAGGACCCACTGCGAGGTGGAGAGTCTAAATCCAATTCAATGAGAATTGGGGTTGGTGACTACTCTGGAACTGATGTAGGAACTTGAGGTTGAACCTCAGGTACTGGCGGACTCTGAACTGGCCTCTGAACTGGCTCTGTGACCGGCTGTCTGTCAGGCTCCGTGTGTGTAATAGTGGCAAGCGCCTTGCCCTTTGAATTGTTTGGCGCTTGACCTTTCTTAGGAGGATTACTCCTCTTCTTTTGTTTGGGTTTTGACAAAGAAGGTAGTGAAGGATTCACCACTACTGGCGGCTCTGCTCTAGGAACACTTACCCTCCTTGTCTTCTTGCTGTCGAGGTAAAGTATACTGTTCTGAATAACTCTACTTGACCTCTCTTTGACCATTGCGTATTCCTTGGCGTACCAATCAACTGCTGGCAACGGTTGTGTATCAACCTGCTCTCTGAAAAACTGAGGAAGAACTTCTCCCTCATCATCTGATAAACCTCCCACATCTTCTGACAAGAAAATAGAATTTATGTCTGAATGCTTCTGGATTTGATTGTGTGTCCTCTTTTTTTTATCGACGTTTTCGATCACACACAGTGAGCCATCATCAGGATAGAGAGTTGAAAAAGATGAGAAGGGATAAGTTGCAAACCCAGCTTGTATAAAAGAGAGGGAAAGAGGAGAGATGAAGGTGTTAGGGTGAGGTGCGCAACCCAAGGGAATTGCTAAAAATATAACAAACAAAAAATCAAATAAGAGGAAACCATTCAAGTATTAAGAAACAAAGAGAATAAGAAGTAATTCAAGAAAATAAAAAACACGAGAAATTATATGAAATAACAAAATGGCCAAGGAAGCAAATAATAGGAAACCACTCAAATACTAACAAATTTTTGAGAAAGGAACCACACACAACCAAATAATATGGGATCACCACAAGTAGAAAAGGAAACCGAAAAAACAAACTAGATACCTAAAAATAAAGATATGAAATTAAAATCAATAATATAATACTAGAAAAGGCATTAAATATTCTAATTGAATATATATATAATAAATTAAAGCTCTGTCTGAAAATGGAAATAAAAAAAAACAAAACAAAACAAAACAAAACAAAACAAAAAAAAAAAAATTGATAGTATTTGGGTTTTCGGTTTCCTTTTCTACTTGTGGTGATCCCATATTATTTGGTTGTGCGTGGTTCCTTTCTCAAAAATTTGTTAGTATTTGAGTGGTTTCCTATTATTTGCTTCCTTGGCCATTTTGTTATTTCATATAATTTCTCATTTTTTTTATATTCTTGAATTACTTCTTATTCTCTTTGTTTCTTAATACTTGAATGGTTTCCTCTTATTTGATTTTTTGTTTGTTATATTTTTAGCAATTCCCTTGGGTTGCGCTTTCCACTAACACTCTCCTCTCTCTTTATACAAGTTGAGTTTACAACTTTATCCTTCATCTTTCAACTTCTCTATCTGATGATAACTCAGCGATCCAAGCGTCGATAAGGGACACAATCAAATCGGCTGTCGGTTGCTCATTCATGTCGATATTGAAATCTGAGTACATTGAAACCGAAATGCGATTAGGTAACTACGTCTGCGAACCTGAGAGTCATCTAGCAATTAAGCCCGATAATCCTCCATAGAAGGCTCATGATATGTGCGTCTAGCAAGGTGAGTTATGTAATGACCTGAAAGATCATAGGCACGTGCTTCAACAAGATACTTAAGATGATATTTCTCGAGCTCTTGTCCTGCAACTTTGGCATCAATTGCCGTCTTGCACCAATACATTCCAAACTGAAAAGGAAAATTGATAGATGGTCTGTGCCTACGGCGTAAAAGACGATGAACATCATGCATCTGTCTCAGGAACTCCTGGAAGATTGTCTTATCCGAAGGATAACATGGAAGCATAGATGGATTTCCTGTAAATCCGTATACTCGGATGTAGGTGTATGTCGGGAATTGAATAAACCAATCTGCCCACCCATCCATCGCTGCCCTAGCTGCCCGAGATACGAATGTGCAACTCCCGGTCCAAGTTCCTCACTGTATAAGTTAGAAAAGCCTCATGAACACGCTTGAAATGACGTTCAGCTCTGGTGAACTCAAGCTGATCATAATACTGATAAACCTTCTGAACACTGAGGATGCCCACGGTGTTAAGTCCTCGGAACTGACCCTGATAAGCGATCAAGTATACGAGATATGAACATATGTGAAACTCATGAGCAACTAAGAAACCGGTATTGATCGCGTAAAGGAGAATATAAGCTAATGAAGGGATGCCCGGGCATAATGCTCCCTACCGAAATGATCACGACCAATAATGTAATACATCCAGAGAACGGAAACATTACATGTGCTTGACTGAGACATGATTGAGTGTGATTAGAATCGGCGATACTCATCCTTGTATTCACCATGACCCACATTGTTTGGCAATCTGTTCTTTGCTTGTTTTAACCATCTTTACGCCATCTTCTTCTGACACTTGTCCACATCAGCGTCAAATGCCTGCTCACACTGCTCCATGGAAATAACTAGACTGTTCGGGTGTTGAGGAATGCCAAAACTCCTTTCAATGTCTAAAGGCTTGAGATTGCAAATGACTCGTCCATCAACTAACACTATCTCACGAGTAGTAGAATTGTAATGCTTGATACAAGCCATCACGAATTCAACAAAATGAACGGAGATAGGTATGGAAGCGGCCTCTAATAAGCCAAACTGCTCAATATTTTGAATAATCAAAGCTCTGATCTTAACAGGATCAAGAACTGCTTCTGGCAACACTTTGTGAAGATCTGTCTCAACCATCCTGAGGAAGTCATGAGTAAGGACTGTTTTGGTCCTGTATTCGAGCTGAGTGAACTACATTCTGAAAAACTCGCCTGTTGACTGTGAACTTGACTATGTTCTGACAAGATTTCTGAAAGCTAATAATAGCCTGCGAGAGTTAAAAATAGCCTTTCGAAGAGTTATTTTCGGCGGAAAATCTGAGATATGGGTTTTGTCCAGAAAAAGATTCTAAGACAACCCAGAACGTCAGATATGCGAAAATATGACTTCTACTCGATCGTACAAAGACTTTTCAGTTGAGAAAATTAGTAACTCGAGAACAAATGTTCTGAAGTTAAAAATTCCTGAAAAATCAAGCGCACGATTTTAACTTGAGGAAATTATATAGAAATGATCTAGATGTTTGAACTTGTCGAATTTGCCAATTTCAGGAACATGCGAATTGTAATCTGAGAGAAATTTGAGAATCAAGGAGGAAAAGGACGTTTTTGTACGTTCTTTTGTGAAAATCGCCCTTGAATTCTTCAAATTGCTGATAATTGTGAACTTTGATCCTGCAAAAAGATATGTTAGATAAAATCGCCTTTGGAATTTGATGAGGAATTCGCCTTTGATTTGGAAGAATTCGCCTTTGCTTGAGAAAAACGGATTTTCCTTGAAG
The DNA here is from genome assembly GCA_007258455.2 of Sequoia sempervirens. Classification (NCBI taxonomy): domain Eukaryota; kingdom Viridiplantae; phylum Streptophyta; class Pinopsida; order Cupressales; family Cupressaceae; genus Sequoia; species Sequoia sempervirens. The sequence continues at coordinate 14,657 of VDFB02119956.1, read as the reverse complement.
TTGCGCCTTTGTTATTTGAGAAATACGAACTTGCCTTTTGAAGAAAATTACGAATTTCTATTGAAGTTTGAGAATCCGCCTTTGCAAACTGAAGGATTGCGAATTTGCTTTAAGCCTTTGCTCTTTGAGAATTTCGCCTTTGTTTCTTGAAGAATTGAATTTACTTTAAAAAATATGAATTTCTCTTAAGATATGAATTTTCTCTTAAGAAATACGAATTTCTTTTGAAGCTTTGTGAATAATAAATGAAGGCGCCATGCTTAAATAAGAAGAAATTCGCATCAATTTATGAACTGCAAGATTCAAAACCCTGATTGAAATAGAAGCCCTCTGATTGGACCCCTTTAAGTTTCACTGCCACTGACTGGAAGTTTGAATTCAAATAAATAATAAAATATTCATTATACAAATAGCAAAGGCACCAAAAATAGAAAAACACCATTTAATGCTAAAATTGCAAAAATAAATATTAAATATTTTGAACTTCAGTTGACAATTCGAATGAAGCTTTAGGATTCACTGTTAGACTTCACCGATTCCGAAAGTCATCTCTTGAGCTCATAGGCATCCATTTGCTCAAGATATTGCACTTTTTATTAACTTCCTATTTTATAGCTGACGACAAAGTCACGACTAGCCATCTTCGACACTGATTTCTGAATGACCGGGAGATGCTGAGACTGAGCTGGAGAATTCATCGGAAAGCCTACTAAACAAGGAAGAAATGTCTGCTGGGAGACACTACTGCAAAATCCATCATTTAACACCCTGAAAAATTAGGCGCCCTTGATTAAATTCATTTACAGGTTCCAGACTTGACCATTTCTTCAAACTGCCATTTGACACTTCAAACAGCTACTGACGACGAACGGTGAACCCTGCTGACAGGAAACCAAGCGCACTGCATGACTGGAGACATTCTGCATCCAACGATTGTACACAAGGCATCTAAAAAGTTCATTAAGGGCCTCAAAAGTAAAAGCGCCCCTGGCCTTCAGTTGCACTGACACCATTTTGACGAAAGTTGAACTCTCAACCAGATGCCCTACTTTGACCTCTGATATCTGGAGCTGGGATGACCCGATTCGAGCACTATCTGTTTTAACGGATAGCCAGAAGGACCCACGAGAGAAGTCTCTAGAGGTGACGAAGCAAGAAAACTGCTTCTAAGACCTCAAAAATGCCAGTGCGTATTTTATTTAAAATATCCACTCCATACTTAGCCATTTTCTGGATGTCTTCACTTTTCAGCATTTCGCCAAAGACCTCGCACGTACGAGCGTTTGCCAAATCCCGAAGGCTGACGGCTGAGCTCGTTGAATAGATAAAGTAATTACGCTCAAGTCTCGTGAAGACTTTGAATCCGAACGACCTCATCTGACAGGCCTAAAGGCTAGGCACCTCTGGACTGTAGAAATACAATGAAAATTTTATGTTGGTTCGCCCGTGAAATTACATGGTTGGTAGAACCTCTGCCACGATCACCTAGAACGTTGGATCGACTGGCCGGATGATGCATCGCGAACCTAAACAAGAATAGTACTGATGTTAGGAAGACTTCGTCAGCAAATTTTACCATCTTAAGGATCATTTTAACCAGCGCTCCTAAGTTGTAGTTGCGCTGGAAATGCAATGAAGAAGCTCTGGAACGTGAAATCTCCATTATAAGCTCATCTTCAGACATCGGCTGCCGGAGCTCTGAGACTCGGATGACTGCGTTTGATAGTTTATTGGACGAGCAGACTAGTCGTGAAGAGATTGACTGTATTAGCCACCAGAAATACCAGAATCTACCCTCCCTTTAAGAAGGGCGCCCTCAAGCTACAGGCGCGCTTTTTGCTGAAAAAGGACAAATTCCTCATATGTGAAACTTTGGGAATTTCAACTTCTGTCGCCAGTTGCCGGAACTGCGGGTCTCAGAAAGCTTCGCTGGATAGCTAATCGGATAGCCAGACCAATTCTGAAGAGTTTAACTATATGCATGAGCATTTTCAACAAAATCTTGACCTTCAAAAAGAAGGGCGCCCCTGGGCTACATGTGCGCTTTTTTGCTTTTCCTCTGAGAAATCTTCATAAATTAATCACTGAAATCATCATCTCGATCACTGAAATGACCATGTGCAACGTGAAATGCTGTCGTGAGATGCTCCTCCATCGTGAAATGCTCCATTCTGAGCCTCTGATTCAGGTTATGATCAATAAAATTGACTTTAACTGACAAAATATTGACAAAAACTCCATGCTTGATATTGCCCAAAACTGTATTTTACATTCATTTAGCAAGGTTTAGACTATTTTATGCAAAATGCCTTGATGAAGCAAAAAATTTGGTTTGGGTACAACACTCAGAAAATGATGAACACTCAGAAAACACTTATAAATCTTTTGGAAGAGAACAAACTCGAATTCTCAATTCCAAATTCGTGTGTTGAAGAATAAGCAAAGCAACTTTTATATAGTGTTTCAAAACTCAACAAATTCCTCTTCCTAAGGCGTCCAAGCTGCCAGCAGGGTTTGGAATAGTTCACACAAGAGATGTGGCGACTCTTTGATAAGATTTTCGACCTTCTTTTGATGACAGCAATGAAGAACAGTTCATTTTGCACATAATAAATTCTCAAAATGTGACACCTACAGGTATAGGCGCAATTCAACAGGTGAAGATAAGTGATGATAATTGCAGAGAAAAAGTCCCTTGCTTTATGGTGTCCACACTTCCCTTTTCCCAGGCTGCAATCGACACCTCTCAAGGATTTCCTCATTGCTGGTTTGGTTGTGCGCTTCTACATGCGCTTCAATTTCACGGGAAATCTTCATTTCCTTTTTATTTTCCTTTTCATAGTTTCCATATAGTTCAAAAGAAATATTTTAAGCATGGCGTGATTTGCCAATAATATTCGATTTATTTTGAAGTCACAATATTTAATTTTCAAAGAGTTGTTCGACTTTTGAAGGAAATATTTATTTTTGAGAAATAAAGTCTCATTTTTCCAATCTTTGATTTCACTTCTACCCTCAATGATATTAAAATAAAGTGTTATTTAAACTTTATTCGATTTCCACTCCATTTAATAACATATATCTATATATTTATTTTATTATATTAAAATATATATAGTATAGTTTTAATTTACATAATATATATCTATGTATATTTATTTAAATTTAATAATTTAAATAACCTCACATACATATATATATATATTTTTGTAAAGACTACATTATATATATATTTGATATAATATTAAATATATAATTATATTTACCTTTACATATATACATGTGTATACATATACATATTAAATTACAAAGTACGTATACTGCGAGCCAGTCAGCATACTTTCATTATACGTACCTATGTATATGTATATATATGTGTATATGTAGATTCTGAGGTAACGTCAACATAATATTTATCCATATTCACGTATATATAACAGGTTGGTTGTGGGTATGTATACATGTATATTTTCTTGTATACTTTCCTCTATGTATACGTATTCATAAGTGTATTTATATCGATGCACACATATGGCATATCCATCTACTCTCATACGTTTGTATCGACATGAATATACTTATGGATACGTGTACATACCGTATATATATATATATATACACGCCCACCTCCTAACCAGTAACATTATCCCACATACAGTTACACTGGCAAGCATCACTTATTCATGCATTCAAAAGTAGATACGACTCCTAATGTTAATAAACAAGTCTATGGATGACTTACCCTTAACTCAACAAACTAACTTAGCTTACTCAGTCTATAGTATGTGTGTGTATGCTCAATTGGTACTCGTTACTGTTTACCCGACCAAGCTCCTCCCCGAGTGATATCTCGCCTCTGCCTGGAGGAATGAACCTGTTTCCTGCACATCATGACATGACAATGGGAGTCATATGCTCAAAACAAGGCAGTATACATAAAAAAATTTCAAAAGTTAGATTATTCACAAATCAATAACCTTTTATTCTCCTTTATGCAGTATTTCACCAAGAATAACATCAAATGAAAAAACATTCATATTGAAAACAAGGTACAAGCATCATTAATTCACCTCCAGAATTCACATTTACTCTATCTAGTAATGGTAAATAGTAACATCACAATTTGGGATGTAACAAAATCCAGAAAATTTTAAAATCCCTGCTGTAGGTTTGATGACATACATAAAGCACAGAAATATATTCTACTGATAAACGAATCAAAATATGTAGCTTGATGGGTCAATCACAATAGCATAGTGGGACAATCAAAGTGATTGAAAAGAAGTTTATGGTTCACAACTTTTTCATTTTCCATCAGTAAAGGGATAACAGACAAAATTAAGTTTAAACAAAAGCAGACTATATTTGCTACACTCTGAAAATTATTATATGAAGGCCTCATAAACTGATGGAATGATTCCATAAAATCTAAAAAATTTACTAATTAAAAATATATCTTAGTGGGTACTATGAAATCCATTATTGCTTTATTGCAGTAATTTATAAATTTTTAATATGATAGAAGCATGTCCTGTTTTTCACTGTTTGCAGTTACAAATCAAACTATGCAAAAACAAAACTTGACAGATTTGTTCAGAATGGGGAAACAAGAAGCCAACTATGGACTGAATTTGACAGTGTACCTTCACAAAGATGAGTCAGAAATGGTTGAAACCTTCCTGCAGCAGCCAACTGCTGAACATTCTCCTCCATCTCTTCCATTCTTCTTAGCGTTTCTTCAGCCAGATTAGATAAAGTTGGATTCTCTGCATTGCCAGCCATTCCACTGAGAAGCAGCACTGAACCCTTCTCTGAAGCTATTCTTGAGCAGAACTCCCTCTCATGACAAAATTCAAGCAGTAACTTCACTGCATATTCTTTTTCCTTTTCCAAGTTTCCATTTAGACTCTTTATGGCAAGTTTGCTAACACCAGCTTCAACCATTATTCTCTGCTAATCCATAATTCATATATGATAAGTATATTTAGAATCCCTCAGATCACCAAAGCCACAAACATAGTAAACAGAGGCTGGATTGCAATGATAAGTATATATGATATGTCATGATGCCTAAGCCCCTTAAAACATTGGTCATTTTTCTTCATCGACAAATTGTGATAAAAAGCACAAACAAAAGCTTGTAGACTTTGAAAAAGCTAACATTTAGATGTATTATTCATTACAGAAAAACAGACAGCAGACATGAATTTTAGGTTTTCATGAATCTTAACTAAGCAATTAATGTAAACTCATAGAGATAAAGTTTAGAATCACAACTAACAATCAAAATCATGCATTTGAACATTCTCCAATCAGTAGTCATCTATAGAGAGGTTCATCAATTCTTGCAATAACAAAGCAATAACACAGAAGTAGATTCCAAAGTGATCTCTACTCAATTCCCATTCTAGAGAAAATTCTTGAATCCCTGGTATAAGAATTTCACAATCACAATTTGAGCATGGAATGCCACATTAAACCAGTGTTACAAGACTCAAATTTTCCTCAGACTTGGCAAGCTGATTTTTTACCCAGACATGGACTTAGTGCCTAGACTTGGCACAAACTAAGTAAAGACTTAGCAAATTAAAAAAACCATGAAATATAGAGATTTTTAAAGATTTAAAACTTGTTAGATATATAAATATTGTCAAGTGTTTAAGGTGTACAGAACTTGTGCATTATGATATCCATGGCATCAAAAACAAAAATTGCAATATGGAGTCATGAACTATGGTAAAAAGGAGCTTATATCCCTCAGCCATGTTGTGACCTTTTCACACATCGCCCCATTCAAGATGGGGACCCCCTAATTTTTGCTCCGTTCCGGTCTTTTGGCTTGGGTTTTTCCTCTCTCTCTCGCTCTGTCTCCTTTCTGGTGTCCGTCTTCCGGGGGTTGTGTCGTCTTTGAGCTTAAACGTGAAAATATTGGCCAAGTTTAAAATTAGGGTTTCATCATTTTTGGTCAATTCAAGGTCAAGTAAAGCGAGAAAATTGAAAATTGAACTTAACGATATTGTCAGCAGGCATCCAGCGGGCTTCCAGCCAAGTTTCATCAGATTCCAAGGTACTTACTATTTTTAGTAAGTCTGAAATTCAGGGCAATTTGTCAGCTATTTTGAAATTCCGATCATCACACTGCATTCAGAGTATACCAGACTGCTTGCATGCCAAATTTGAGCAAAAACGGACGACTTACTATTTTTAGCAGTCCGGCTTCCAGGGCTAATTTCAGGGTCCAGATGCAGAGATTTTCTTTGCATGTCTGCATATTCCTTCTGGGTTTTTCGAGACCTTCGCAATGGTATAACATGCAAGTCGAGGTAACCACTTTCAGGATTCAGCCTTCCGAGGCTATTTTTAGGGTTTGCATGTCGAGCTTTTCTTTGCATGTCAGGTGATTCCTGATGGGTTTTTCGAGAGCTTCGCGATGGTGTGACATGCAAACGAGAATTCTCACTTAGTAAGGAACTTGCTATTTTTAGCAGGTGTGTCCCGGCAGCCGCTTCCCAGCAGTTCAGGATCACGAGCCGATCGCAGTGCCGCAGAAACAAGAGCAAACGGAGATCTTTTGATACGCATGCAATGCAAATTAGGGTTTCCAGCTTCGGAGCCTAAAAATAGACATCAAAAGTCAAAATCTTCGAAAACCGATGTAAACCATCGCTGACGTACCGCTCAAGCTTAATCACTGCGAAATTTCGTCAAACCTGAAAGCACTTACTATTTATAGTAAGTCAAATTGAAACGCATAAAAATAGTAAATCACCGCGACAGCGCCAAGAAAGCCGCCAAAGAATACGGTGAGGATCGCCTCATTCAAATTTCACGTCGATCGGAGTTTGGGAGCTATCAGAAACATGAGCTTACTATTTATAGTAAGCCACCTTCAAAAACAGGCTAAAAATAGCAGGGTGATCGAAAGTGGCAGTGCCGACAAGTTGATAAAGTCAGGAGGATGCTATGTTTAAAATTTCAGGCCATTCCGAGCTTCAGAAGTCCAAATTCAGAGGACTTACTATAAATAGCAGGGCACGTAGGCTGGCAAGGATGATAAAAATTTTCTAAGTCTGGAGTCTCGTCCAGCAGGCATAGCAGAATGCGCCCATCTCAGCTAGAGGCATGAAAAATTTCTAAGTGTGAGTTCATCCACCACCCAGGGCAAAATGCGCCCAAGACAGGAAAGTCAAAGAAAGTCAACGAAATCTCATCCTGCTCAGGGGTCCAAATGCGCCCAAGATGAAAGAGGAAAAAGTTGAAAAAGTTTCTAAGTATGGGAAATCCGCCTCATGCATCAAAATGCGCCCATCCTTCACAAGCATGAAAATGCGCCCAACTTTCAAAGGAGTCAAAGTGGTCAAAGATTGTTCATCCTTCTCCAAGGCCAAAATGCGCCCAAACTGGGCCATGTCAAGACAAAATTTTGGAAGGTGAAAAGTCACCCAAGAACGTTGGAAGAAGTTTCATCCTTCACACACATCAAAATGCGCCCAAGGAAGGAGAGGGTCAACAAAGTCAAAGTTCGTCCTCCTCACCCTCCTAAATGCGCCCAACTTGCATGCTCGTCCTCCTCACCCTCCTAAATGCGCCCAACTTGCATGCTCGTCCTCCTCACCCTCCTAAATGCGCCCAAATGAGCTCACATGAGGACAAAAAACGGAAGTTGAAAAGTCACATGAAGGCATTTGCAAGTTCGTCCTCCTCCTACAAGGAAATGCGCCCATGTTTAGATGGTAAATGGTAAATACAAGTGGTAAATAAGGTGAAAAGTGTTACCTAGCGTGGTAAAAGGTGGACGTTATCCTCCTCTACACTTAGAATGCGCCCAAGGTGGTGGGCCTTAGTGAAAACTTTGCTAGGCGTGTGAAGGGAGTTATAAGGCGTTGGAATTTCCTAAGGCATGGAAAATATTTGAAGGGGTTGAGAATAAAATGTGATGTGCGCCTAGGAAGGGAGTTATAAGGCGTTGGAATATGTTAGAATATATTTCACGGCGTTGAGAATAAAATGCTAAGTAAAGTGATTTTAAAATATTTTCTAAGACGTTGAAATTAAAATGAAGTGTGTTAGGCGCCTCAGGGGAAGAAAATAAAATATTTTCTAAGTATTGAAAATTTTCCTAGGCGTTGGGCTTTTGAATGAATATTTCCAAGTGATGAAATGGGGATAAAATGTGCAAGGCGTGCCGGGGATGAAGTTGATATAAAAATTTTCTAAATTTTCTCTCCACTAGCAATCAACAAATTTTTCTGGGGCAAGATTTCAAAAGTGCGAAGGATGATTTAAATATTTTCTAAGGCAAATTATTTTCTTCTTAGAAAATACGCCTAGAGCTCCAAGTTGATGAATTTTCCGAGACGAGCAACTCTTCTCAGTAATGGAGTCAGAAACAATGATATTTCAAGTTCTTCAAATTTTTTCAAGAGGTCAGAGCAACACAGAGTGATCACAGGCGAAGAACGAGTTTAAATGATGAAATTGATATTTTTCTAAGGTTCAAAATTGAAAAATTAAATGAACCCGTTCGTTGGGTACCCATGGATTCGAGGTGTTCTAACGAAAATTTGCTTCTGGGTACTGGACGTTCGTGATGATGAATGGATTTCTAAATCTTTCAAGCTTCGCCGACACTTTTCCAGTGAGAATTTAATCAGTGCTTGAGTTATGAATTTTCCTAAGGGAGAATTTTAAATTTTCTAAGGCAAACGTAAATAAAATGTGTTTCCAAAGTGAATTTTCTTCAAACGATGAATACGAAGGGAATTGCCTAGATAATTGTGATTAAATTCTTCGAGGATGAATTTTCCAGAGCAGGTGATGAAGTTAAAAATTCGAATTCAAGTGACAGAGCTCCGGCTGGTGAGTTAAAAGAAGATGAATTAAATCAAATTTTCGAGAGCAAAATCCAGAACGCCAGTCAAAGTCAAGTTTCTAGAAGAATAATATTCCCGACGACTGGAGACAAGTGTCAGAAACATCAGAGAGGGAAAATTCGAATTCTTGAAGTGGAGTAGTGGAGTTTAATGGCATTGGCTAAAAATAACGTCTTCTAGAATTTGAATTCTAGCTATAAAATGGAGAAGCTTTTCACTCATTTTCACAACTGGAGTGGGAAAATTTGCTAAGTCTAAGTGAGCTTGAAGGGATTCGATTGTTGCTGAGAGGTATTTTGCTGAAGCTTGAGTTTGCTGAGAGTTGAAGAAGACGTCTTAAGTGTTTGAGGAGGTACGCCATTGCTAAAGATTATAAGTGCTTGAGGAGGTACGACTTTGCTAGTGGCTGAAATCTGATTCATTGAGGTAAGTACGCCGATTGCTAAGAATTTGGATTCAAACTTGCTTATCTTAATTGAGCTTAGTAAAGTAAAACGCCATTGCTGGAGTAGAATTGAAAGAGACGCCTTGTATTGAGTTGAAATGTTGAGAACTCAAAAATACGAAAGTGCTAGTTTGTGAGATTGCTAGTTGATAGTCTGAAGTGCAAAGTTAAGAAGTTCGCTATGTGCTGATTGCTGGTTTGAAGTGCAAGGATATAGAAGTTTAAAATTTGCTGATTGCTGATACGATGTAGTAGAAGTTCAATTTGTTGAGTGCTAATTGAGAAGTAAAGTCATCGGAGTTCACTTAGAAATCTGTTCTAAGTGTCGGAATTTGAACTTATTCAAGAGAAGAGGCTGAGGTTTGCAAACATGAAAGATATTGCAGCTTCTAGAATTCGACTGCAGCCCCTATCATGCCTTATTTTATTAAATTTAATTGCTGATGAAATGTTTGTTATGTTGCAGATGGCTGAAGCAAGGACAACCGGAAAGGACAATGGTGCCTCCAGACAAGCTGTGATCAAGAAGCTCAGCAAAACATTCACGCCGGAGACGAAGTTTATTTCAAAGCTGGGCAAGTTGACGGATACGAACTTGGGCTCTGTCAACCCGGAAACATTCAAGAACAGGCTATTTGGAATTGGAAGTCATCGGGCGTCGGTCACTTCGCACAACATCGTCCGAAGTGGGTTATATGCGTACCGCCGGTTTTTCTCGCCAGCTATACAAGAGTTCGAGCTACGATGGAGGCGCCTAACCGCTACGAAGGAACACCGGCCGATCATGTCACCGATGGCCAAGTGTTGCCAATCTCACCGGGCGCTATTGGTGAAGCTGATCCTGCAATGTGAACATGATTTACAAGTCCAGTGGAGCGAAGCCGAAGGATGTATGCGTTTCTGCTTTTGAGCTGATGCATGGATACAATTAATACCACCGATGAGCACTCCTCAAGCCTTCGAACGGTTGCCGTAAACGCATCATAGCAGAGGACCCAAACCGTGAGTATTGTGGGATCTTATCATGTTGTCAGCAAGGTTGGTGGTTGCCTACCTTACATTTTGAGCCATGGATGTTTTATTACATCAACCTGGTGTTAGAGGGCAAGGATTATGTCAATTGGGCTGAGATGATTAGTGATAATATACATGAGTAGCTCCTGAGTTTGCGGAGGACTAAAACGTTTTACATGAGCTCCTATCTCATTTATATGTTGGCACGGATGACGAGGTACAGAGGAATTTCTTACAAGGAACCCATCGGTTGTGGCTCCCACCAGGTCAAAATCCATGAGGCGCGGTAATGCAGCTGCACCGTCGAAAGCACAACCTATTATAAGCTGCTGTCAACGATTCATTCACCATGTACATCAATGAGGCTGCTTCCGTGAGAGAGGTTACAAAGGCAGAGTAATCTCTCAGAAATGCCCAGAGCCAATTGGAAAGGTATGGGTGCTGGCTTATTCACTCAGATTTTCATACATTAGGTTGCAAGGATTTTCTTCATACCCATATAGGCTGCCTAAGTACCCAACAGACAGAATAATAATGCTAGAGATAGCTAGACAGTTGCTAGCCTTTGACAAAAAAAAAAAGAAAAAGAAGAAAGGAGGGATAGAGTTTCCAATTGTGATGGGCAACTCGGATGAGGTTTGTCCTTCGATACGGGCAGCTAGGGAAGCTGAGAGTGAGCTTCAATTCTATCATTTCTCATATCACACAAGTAGACAACACTATGACCCGCACCATAACATCAACTGGGTGTTGTCAGAGGAATTCAAACACAAGGCCACCATTGAGGATTACTGGGCTGATGCAGTTGATGAGATTTAAGTGAGGAAGAGAATGTTCTCTAGGTTGCCGATTACTCTGATCAGGGAGTGTGAGGTAGTTCCAGTTCCGGACCAGGTCAGCGAAGATATGGATGTTGTTCATCCAGACTATGCAATTGTTCGGGACACTCCACTTCCGCCTATTGATTGGTCAGAGCCCGAGGTCGCAGATTTGGATACTCTATCCATCCCGGTTATGACATTCACCAGGGCATGGGTTGATAGAAAGGTGAACAGATTGAAAAGTAGGTCAATTGCCTTGACCTACAACTTGATGGGAGATCACAGGACGCCCACCACAGGAAGGAAGAAACAGATCACAAGAGGACCAGAGTCCAGAAAGAAAGAATTAGTTCAGCCAGAACCTCCACGAGTTACAGTGGCAGTACCTTTGGAGACACGCTCTCCAAGCATGCCGTGAGGCCTTTGTTTGCCGACGAGAATTGCACGAATCGTGCACCGTACAGATAATATCTCACCTCCACGAGGGAGTCAATTGCCGTGAGTGCCAATGTACTCAAGTAGGCTGATCGCCAGGATCAAAGCAGGATGATGAGGGACTATTACTCCACCCTCGCCGTGATAGAGGCGCTGCGAACGATGCATGTATGGATAATATAGTATCGTGTGATACTCACCACTTGAGGACGCATGGTTCTCGTAATGAAGAAGAAGCTGGAACAAGTTAGAGAAGTTGAGGCACAGGAGCAGCAGCCCTTCGATATACTGTATGAGGTGCCCGATTGGCTTAAAGATAGAATGAGAAGAAGCCCGAGTGAGGAGATTGATCCAGCAGTTGAGATGGAAGAGTTTTTGAACCGGATCAGTGCTCCTCCACCGAAGAAGAAGGCAAGAAAGTTTTCGAAGATCTCCACCGATGAGGATGGCTCTCGTACTCTTCACGTTGCTGTCCCACGAGTCGAGTGTGACCGGAATGAAGCAGCTCCTGAAAACTATGTGGTCACCACTCTTGACTTGGGACGCCCTACTGGTGCTCAGATTGTTGAGGAGTGTGATAACTCCTTCCTTGCCCTCAAGGATAGATTGTTCAAGAAAGAAGGGAAATATAAGAAGTTGAAACGAGAACACAAGGCGTTAGTTGGATATGTTCAGCAGTTGTCTCGTTCTCGAGGGCGGGATGTACCAGTGATAGAGCCTCCGGCAGATATTCCTAGAGAGTCGATCAGCGGCTTAGTAGAGTTGGGGAGGATGGCACAAGAGGCAGGCAAATGGGTCACAGGGGTTCGTACGGAGACGGAGAAATTCATGGAGGACCTATCTTTTGCTTTTCAGCAGGCCTCTTCTATTTTGACACGGATAGATGCGGTGGATCATGCTTGGGGCGATGCTTCCATCTATCAGAGTAAGGTGATCCAGCGTCTTGAGGTGTTGAGGCATGTGCCATTGCAGTTGCTGATTGATGGAGGTGTCATTCAGGCGAATGACCGATATGATTTCTCTTTGCGGTATTCTTCGCTATCACAGCATGGCTTCTTCGACGCAGCACGGGCGGATTCAACCAGGATACATAAGGCTATGGCCAATATCATAGATGTAGTTCAGAACACCTTCGAGGCCATATTTGCTAGGCGGCTGAGTCCAGATGAGATAAGTCTTGATAATTTGAGGGGTTTGTTGGTTCCCTTCTTCGCAGATGTTAAGACCTTTGTACAGGATGACTTTGAGAATACTGCTACATTCTCCACTTTGATCCAGAACACGCAGGACTCATCAGCTGCTTGGAGAAAATCTTGTACAAGGCACGGCATTCACCACTCGTAAGTTAGAGTTTCGGGGCTTGGATTGTGTTCCACCGACGGGCTCAGAGGTTGAGGCCGATTTTAAAGTGTATTTGTTGAGTTGGCGTCAGAGAGAGGGCTTAATGTAAACACACTATCGACGAGGATCTTCTAGAAGATCAATACTTAGGGCATTTGTATTGCATTTGCTATTTTTGGGAGGAGTGGGAATCTGATTCATTTTAATGTACCACCCCTATTCCGCAGTTTTTAGGTTAGGGTCAGGGTGGCACGATCGCCACTCTATTAATTGTAACCCTAGCCGTCTTTTGGGACTTGGCTATCTATAAAAGGGGGGGTCCCCCTCATTTGTAAGGCAATTAGAATTAGAAATTAGAGATCAGAGATTAGATCAGAGCTAGAATTGAGATAGAGTTAGAGCTAGATTGTAGAGCATTTTTGCATAATTTGGAGAAGAGAGAAAGTCTTCCCTTTGAAAACTTTTGAAGAGATTGTTGTGTAACACATTTTATGATAATAGATCTTTTCATTGATGATGGAATTCGTCTAGTCATGAAATGCTAGCAAGGTTTCTTCTTCCTTTCGTATCCAAGTAGCTTAGTTCATGCAAAGTAGCTTACTTCGGTGTATGGTGTTTTATTGAGATAGCTTCGCTTTATTCCATATCACTAGCGGCTTGTTGATGATAAGTCTGCCTTGCGTGGTCAACTGGACATTATCTTGTGTTTAACTTCGGTTATGGCTTACATACTTATATGCGTTGTTCTGATGGTGTACGTATGTTAGACTGTAACTTGAATACCTTTCGTTATCCCCTTTGAAGATTGCACCGATTTTGCTGAGGCTGTCCGACGGAGGCTAGGCGAAATCTGGTTGAAGTCTATTGAAACGAAGCCCCATATACCCTGCATTTAGAATAGAGTTCAAATTTCTTAGGCCCTTTCCCTTTTACTTTCCGCACTTTCTGATTAGTTTTAGGAAAAGAACCACATTGCCAAATCATACACATGAGAATCCCCTTCAAAACCATACATTAGCTGCTAACTGCAAGAAATCTGGACAATTGTGTAAGTCCCCTCGTATGAACACAGCAATACACATCAACCAAACTGGGTCTATTCGCACTAAAGGAACCTTGGAGTTGAACATGCGAACTTTCTCGCAATCTTAGCGCATGGAATACTTTGATCAAGAGAGAACGGAGTAGCCCAAACTATTTTGTTCTGCTGTTTGGTATGGTCACAAAACCACATCAACAGGACCCACTTGTTTGCATGTATTCCAAACATCTCTGTTTGTCCTCATTTCTGATGCATTGCGATCAACTCATGATTCTGAATTGTTGGGAGGCGGCCGCCGGGATGCACCTGCTAAAAATAGCAAGTTCCTTAATAAGTGATCATCTCTGTTTGCATGCCACATCACTGCGTAGCTCTCGAAAAACCCATAAAGAATCATCCGACATGCAAAGGAAACCTTGACATGCAAACCCTAAAAATAGCCTCTGAAAGCTGAACCCTGAAAGTTGTTATCTCATTTTGCATGTCGCACCATCGCGAAGGTCTCTGAAAACCCAGAAGGAATCTCCAGACATGCGTTGAAAAACTCTGCATCTAAGCCCTGAAATTTGCTCCGGAAGCTGAACTGCTAAAAATAGAAAGTTGTTCGTTTCAGCTCAAACTTCGCACACGAGCAGCTTGACGTGTTCTGAATGCAGCGTGACTGTTGAAACTTTGAAAATGTTGAC
>VDFB02119955.1:0-12556 GCA_007258455.2 Sequoia sempervirens | reverse complement strand
TTAGGGTTTTACCAATTTTTTTTGTTCCAATTCAATTTAGGGTTTCAATTTTAAACAATTAGGGTTTTTAATGATTTTTTTTCGTTTCAATTCAAACTAGGGTTTTCAAATTCATTTTTTTTCGTTTGATTTGAATTTAGGGTTTCAAAAAGCTCGATTTGGATTTGTAAATGCGATGTTTTATTTCATTTCGATCTCTAGGTTTTTGAAATGCAAATTTTTTTGTTTTGTTTCAATTAAGGTTTTCAAAATCAATTTTTTTTGGGTTTAATTGATCAATTTAAGATTTAAAAGTTAAAATTTGTTTCTAACACACAATTCAATGTTTTTTTTCTCAATTTTATTAAAAAACGTTTAAATTTCATTGAAAGTTTTCATCTAATTTGCAACTATTGAATTCTAATATAACAATTAAAAAAAGCATTAAAACATGACATAAATTGAAAAAAAAACATGTAAATTAACGTATTTCTTTTAAAATTTCAATTCAAACTAAAAAAAAGTGAAGAAGTGGCATACCTGTAGCTGATGTTGATGTCGCTGTCGCCAAGCAATTCGGGGTCCCGTTCGCAGCAGTGAAAACTACTATTTTTAAAAAAATAAATAACACTATAAAACGGGATCCCGATTTATATAACTCAGGATCCCATTCTCTATAAATCGGGATCCCATTTTTTTCAAATCGGGATCCCGTTTATTAAAAATCAGGATCCCGTTCCGTCCTCGTTGGTTGGGAGTCCCGAAACGGATCCCACCTTTAAAAGTGGGATCCCGTTTGGTCACAAGCTCGGGATCCCGAACCATAACGAGATCCCGTTTGGTCTCAGGCTCGGGATCCCGAACCGTAACGGGATCCCGCTTTTTAAAAATCGGGATCCCGTTTCTTCCATGCCGATTTCAATTTTTTGGCTAAGGCAAAAAATTCCACGTTTCGTGGACTCAACTTCTTGCACACACCCATATGGGCTCTGGAAGATAAGGTGCAAAACTGAAAAGCCCAATAGAGAGGGGTTGAGCAAGGCAAAAAAAAATTCTCTACCAAATTTGTCAAAAACTCTACCAAAAATAGAGAGCTGTAAAATTTAGTATGCAGGAAAAAAAAATCCTCTAGATAGATAGACTACATGTTTATTTTATTGGATAAAAATTGCAAAAAATGTGCATGCAATTTTGAATTTTTTTATTTTTTAAAAGTAAAAAAAGCTTTAAAAAAACTATATATATTTTTTGATTAAAAAAAATATAAAAAACTTAATATATTTTTTCAAAAATATATTGAATTTTTTTTCAAAAAAATATATTAAATTATTTATTAAAAATCAAAATTTAAAAAAAAGAGGGGCGTCGCCACCCCTGTACGGAGCCCGAGGGGGGCACAACACCCTACCAAAATGGCAGGAGGCGGTACCCTCCCCTGCATACTCTGCAACATGGGGCACGGGGTCCAAGGGCTGCTGCCTACCATTGTGGCAGGGGCAGTACCCTTAGGTACCCCCCAATGATTTTTTAAATATAATTTTTAACAATTAAAAAACTATGCCCATCTTTGAAATCTTTTTGATTTGATATAAGTTTTTTTCAAAAATTGCATAGGGAAAAAATTATATATATATATATATATATATATTTAAAAAATCACCTCGATCCATGTGTTGGGGAGGTCGTACGGCCTCCCTGGTAAAAAAATTGCCTCAAAAACTCTCGACACAAATTTTGATAATTTGACAAGTGATTGTAAGGTTTTCGGGCCTTCTAAGTGTGATGGAAACCTCCGTTTTGGCTCAAAATGCAGCTACCCTCCAGATTTGGAAACAAAGCAACCACTTCAAACCCTCGTAGATCTATCATCAGGAATCCACATTAGGTGAAACAGAAAGGAAATTTTGACTTTCTCGATGGCTCTGAATCCAATGGCGAGGTTCGTTCTGCACCAAAATGCACAAAAAACTTGCCCACCTCCAAAATTTGCAAAAATGCAAAGGGGATTTAGATATGAAGCTTGTAACCCTTATTGAAGAAGAAAAATCTCATAAATTGAGAAAGGGTTCACTGAATCACACACTTTGATACCATATTAGAGTTGTGAAACAAGCACAAAACCACAAGCCAGGAGATCAAACAAACAAATACACCTTCCATGCAAGAGATCTGCAAACAATATATGCAATATTCCTCAACAAGAAAAAGCTACAAAAGCAAGAGAATCTCAAGAAGATATGAAAGCTCAAGATAAAATTACAATGAGGGTTGAGTGCTTATAAGAGCAAAACCCTAAATGAGAAAGGGATTAGATCATAACAAGTGTCAACATCACATGAGATGAGATAGAATAATCTAATATTAGCTCAACTAATAGAAGCATTCCTAAGTTTCGCTTAAGTGCATGAGAATAAATTAGACTAATAATCAATTAAAGATTAATTAATTATTAGCTAATGCATGATAACTCTAACAATAAAGACAAGTAATAAAGAGAGAGGGAGAGACATAGAGAGATAGAGAGGGGGAAAGATAGTGGCAAAATAAAGAGATATAGAAAGAGGGGGTGATGTATAGAGAGAGGTAGAGAGAGGGATATATAGAGGGAGAAAGAGTGAGAGCTAAAGGATGTGATAGAGACAAGTAGTAGAGAGATAGGGAGAGGGGGGAGATAGAGAAATAGAGATAGAGATAGGGAGGGAGAAATAGGGAGTGTGGGTGTGTTAGTGATAGGGAGACAGTGATAGGGAGGGAGAAACAATGAGTGTGTGAGAGAGAGAAAGATATGGAGATAGAGATAGAGAGGGAGAGATATATACAAATACATAGAGAGGGGGAGAGAGAGGGAGAGAAATAGAGAGAGGATAGAGGTGAAGTACAAAGATATAGAAAGAGGGGGTGACAGGGAGAAGGAGAGATAATGATAAGAATATGGAGAGATAAAGAGATAGATATAGCAAAAAATATAGAGGGGGGGGAGAAATGCAAGGAGACATAAGGAGATAGAGATTGGGGAGAGAGATAGTTCTCTCAATCTCTTTTACTCTATGTCTTCCCTTCTCTCTTCCTATATCTCTATCACTTTTCTCTCTCCATTTCTTTGTTCCTCTCTTTAGGTTTTATTTATCCCCTCTCTCGATCAATAAAGCTAAATTAGATTTTGTATATGATAATTTAATTTGTACTATTAAATTATATTATATATTATATATTATATTTAATATTTGTAATGTAGAATATAATATATGATAACATATAAATATAATATTAGTTTACAAATGAATTTAATAATTTATCTCTCCCTCTCTCACTCACTCCCTCTTTATTCCTCAATCTCTTATACACACACACATACATATGTATATATATATATACATATGTACATATACATGTATATACATACATATACATACATACATACATATATATATGCATGTATATATATATATATACATACATACATACATATATATATGCATGTATATATATATATATATACATACATATATACATGCATATACATATACATACATATATATACATATAGTATGTAAATACATGTATATACATACATATATATACATATATAAATACATATATATAAATACATATAAATGTATACATGTATATATATATACATGTATATGTATACATATATATACATGGGGAGAAAGAGTATGTATGTATGGGGAGACATATGTGAGGCAAAAAGAGTATATAGAGAGTATATGGCATAAGGAGAGAGTATATATATATGTATATATATGTATATGTATATATATATATATATGTGAGTATATGCATATGCAGGTGGCATATATATGCATAGCAGTGGAGTGGAGGATGAGCCACATGGAGTGGAGAAATATATGGAGTGGAAATGGTCTATATATATTTATATCCCTCTTTATCTCTCTACCTCTCTCTCTCCCTCCCTTTTACCTCTTTCTAACTCTCTCACTAACTATTTATCTAAATCTCTCTCTTTCTCTCATTCTCTTATTTTTGAGTTTCTCTTTCTTTATATATATACGCCTCTCTATGTAGAATTGTCTCCCCTCTATCTCTCTTTCTTTTCCCTCATCTCTCTCTCGCTTTCTCTAAGAAGGTAGTTAAACTATTAGATTTTTTATATGTTATTTTAATTTATACTATATAAAAATATATTAATTGTTAATTATAATAATTTAATATTTATATTGATTACTTTTTATTATAGAATATAGTACATAATAATAATATAATTTATATATATATAATAATAAATATAATTATATTATATATAATTTAACTTGTATTATATCAAACATATATTATATATTATATTATATTTATATGTTAATTTAATTATAATAATTTTATATTTGTGTTTAATAGTTTTTATTATATTTAATATAATATATAATAATAATATAATTTATATATATAATATTATATAGTTTAATTTATATTATACAAAATATATATTA
Organism: Sequoia sempervirens; assembly: GCA_007258455.2. NCBI lineage: Eukaryota > Viridiplantae > Streptophyta > Pinopsida > Cupressales > Cupressaceae > Sequoia > Sequoia sempervirens. The sequence continues at coordinate 8,108 of VDFB02119955.1, read as the reverse complement.
TATTATAATATTATATCAAATATTATATATTAGAATAAATATAATTATATTATATATATATATATGGTAAGTTGCCACCAAGGGGGTGATGCCTTGAAAATAATATTAAACCCTGTGAACACCTTAATATCATTCACCACATGTTCATATTCTTATCTCCTTCACACATGGCTTTTGTTCAGACAAATGCTATGCCTTAATGATTATATGGAGGTATTTGGTGTCATTTCCACCCGAGCCAACTCCTGCACTCTTTTCTATGATGCCTGAGGTGACATCCTTCATGCCAATATCAGTTCGTTTCATGTTATTTTCTCATGGAAATCTTTCAAATAATGTCTTTGCAATCCATTCCACATATTGCCTTGCCAGATGATAATTTGAAGGTACCTGCAAGCAAAACCCCAATATTTAATTGTGTTAGACCAATGGCCAAAAATTATCGCTTGCCAAAATTTTGAACCATCGATACCCCTATTGCTCTTTATAGTTCTAAGAGCCAACTTGCATTTAGGAGAAGAATTATAGAGCATCATCTTAAGAATGTGACAATTGATAGCGACCATTTGAATTTTAAGGCTTTGCATTTGATCTTGGGTAAGGAGTATGTGGTTTCTCAAGAGTGCTATAGGGTTAATTCTGATATCCCTTCACATTTTGTGGCCTCTCTTTTAGATCTTAGGGTTTCAAAGAAAATGGTGGCTGCCTTGACCAAAAATATCTGCGTTGCTAGCTTGCTCAAGGGATTAGATGAAGTACTTGAGGTAGCTCGGCTTGGAGAGGGAATTCCTCACCCCAGGGATTTATTCCATCATCAAAATCCTAATGTTGACTTTTTTCCTTTTATAATGGACCTCATCGAGGATGTCTATTGGATGCACCATTTTTGTGTTAAGGTCGGCTATGAATTTTTGAAGAGGTTATACCATTATGCACCAGTCTAGGATTTTTGATGGGTTACCCAGTTCATGAATTTTAATGAAGACTAGTAGTGCCCTAGTGTCCAGGTTTCAAATTTTGATACTTATTAGCTAGGTTGTCAGGTTTAAAGTCGAATTAGATTGAATATGAATGATAGTTGTAAATTTTTTAACATAATAAATACCATCGGGTCCAAATCTATATCTAATGTTAAGAATTGATGAAAAGTTGATAGTTGAATAGCTTACAGACCTCGAGTATACCTCTATTTACAAACAATATAAGGAATCGTATAGACTTATAATTGATGTGCTTCCTTATCTTTATTTTCTATGATGACAATCTACTAATTCTTAGGCAAAACTGGGGTATTTATCTGATATGTTTTTAAAATTTAAATATCTTAGTGTTACAAAAAATATTAGGGTTGCATTTTAAAGGACTCTTCTCCAATTTATACGACTTCCTTGTCTTCAGTTATTTATCATGTTAATCCATTATTGCCAACACAAGCCAAGGTTAAAAGGATTTTTAGTGTGTGTTTCCTATTTTGTAACATTGTTACGACCAACCAAACTAGGTCATTAACCTGTTAATAAATTTGCATTTCTTTCAGAATGGTTTATCTCAGAAAGATTATCTTAATTGCTTCTTGTCTTATTTTGATGGTTCAAATTTACCCTGTTATTATAATAAGTGTGTGGTTATGGATTTACTATAGACATTCTTTAAGTTTAATTTCAATATGTTTCTTGATGATTATGTATTAAATTTACTACAAGAAACCTAGATAAAGGATCTACATTGTTGAGGCTATCTTCAAAATTTATGGTTAGGGTTTTAATGTTTATTTCAAATTGGGCATGATTCTATGTGTCCATATTCCAGTCCTTGTTTTCACTCTAGCAATCCAAGTTTCTATGACTCTATCATGGGTTTGTTTGTGTAATGTTCAATTAGGTTCATTTATTGGCAAGGTTCCCTTTTGTAGTTGGTGAACTTATCTATATGTTGGTTCACCATCCAATTGTTTTTTTTATTATTATGTCTTTCAGACCTTCCCAATTATTTGGATCATTGTTGATGTCGATATCATTGTTCTTCTTAACTCCCCGATTTACCAATAGGTCAGCTGCCCCATTGGCCTCTCCATAAACATGTGTTATTGAATAGTCTTTGAATTGTTCCAAAAAGTTCCATATTGTTTGGACCCATTTCTTTAATTTCCAATTAGGAGTTTCTTTCTTTCTTATTTCATGTATGCACAATAGTGAATCCCCTTCCACATCTATTTGTTTGATTCCTTTGTCTTTGCATAGCCATAGACCTAGAGCCAATGCTTCCATTTATGCCTCATTATTTGTAGCATTGTTTATTTTCTTTGAAATTTCCCATTTGCAAGTGCCTCTATTATCCCTGGTGATGCATCCAGCCCCTACTGGGCCTAGATTCCCTTTTGCAAATCCATCAAAATTTAGTTTCAATCTATTAAATTATATAGGGAATACCCAATGTACCCCTTTTCATTTTTCTACCTTATTCTTGATTTGTCCTTTTAGTCTTTTCAGCTTATCCTATTTTTTCTGAATTTCTTCATCCCATTTAGTGAACTTCGTATTTGATTTGATTTTGGACTTGGCATTCAATAGTTCACACAAGATTTCCTCTATTTTTTGTGTCAATCTTTCAGAATCCTTGCTCTTCTCTTGAAAGATTCTCCTATTCCTCTCTTTCCAGATGTGTCAAACTACCATCAAAGGTGCATTGATCCATACATCTGACCATAATGTTTCATTTCTTCCCTTTGGCTAGCTACATGTAGCCAATATTTTAAATCATTATGTCTTGCCCCTGACCACCCGATGACCTCTTGTAACCAATCCCAACACCTTCTAGAATAAGTACATTCTAGTAGAAGGTGATTGACCGTTTCACAATCATTGTAGCATAAAGTACATCTATTAGGCCCCTGGATACCAATAGACATTAGTTTATTAGATGTCAAAATGATTTTATGTAGTGTCATCCATAGGAATGCCCCTATTTTCGTAGTACTCCCAGGTGCCAACATAGTTTACTTGGCCAAAGTTCATCATTTATTGCTGCCTTTTGAATATAGTAACCAAGCCTAATAGTGTATTCGCCTAACTTGGCCCCACACCATATGATCTCATCTTCTTCTTCTATAATGATTATTCTTCTTTTGTTAAATTCCTCTTGTAATGGTGCATTAATATTATTCAGAATTGGCATTGCTTCTATCTCAATCCAATTCCTTAGATTTCCATAATTTAATTTACATTGTATCAAATATATAATATATATTATATTTATATATGCTAATTTTATTTTTACTATATAAAAATATATTAATTATTAATTATAATAATTTATATTTGTATTTAATGGTTTTATTATAAAATATAAGATATAACAATAAAATATAATTTACATATAATAATAAGTATATTATATATAATTGGCTACATGGTGATAATGAATTGATTTTTGATGAATGTTTCTAGAGACAACGATGAAGGAAGGTGCTGCTATGTAGCCCGCGCAACCTTGAGCAACCTATTTGGTGTGTTCCAAGTGGTGGAGGCCCTTGCATGTGCCTCTGTCGCTTCTTTCTTCCTTGTTGAGTGTTGATTTGGGGCATGCAAATCAGGTGGGAGTGTATTGACGAGTTTGCTTTGATTTTATCTGTGATTTTTCTGCTCTTGAGCCTAGTGTGGGTTTGTGCTTTGGCTGCAATGTGGAGGCTAGTTGCATGGCACCATCTAGGGGTCTTGGGGACCCCTCTCAACTTTCTTTTGAAGTTGTTTCCTTGAATGGAGACTCTTCTTCTTAGGGGCATGGTGATATGGTAAACTTTCTTTTGTGTGTTGTAGAGGAATCAAGATTTAATTGTTCTTTGAAAATGAGATCAATACAAATGGGTTGCTTAGAAAGAAGCAAGGACCACCTGGTTGTGGTGATCAAACTTGAAGAGATAGCAGGAGATGTTATTTACTTGGCGGATCATGCTTTAATTTGCAAGTTCATGGTAGTTTGTGTTTCACTGCCATTCTTAGAGGCCTAGGCACAGAGAAATTGGAACCTGGAGGGGCATATGGAGATTATCTTGGGGGAAAATGGTTATTTTTTTGTGGTGTTTTCCATTATCGGATCAAAATATGGTTTTTGAGGGTGGCTTGTATTTCCATAATTAGGTTGGGCTCTTTATTAAGCCATGGCATTTGGGGTTTGACCCCTCAGAAGAGCTCCCATCAAAGATCCCTGTGTGGGTCTAGTTGCCTCATCTTCTAATGGAGTATTTGCAGAAATATGTTTTGCATTCTATTATTGCTACTTTAGGGAAACACTTAGGCCCCTCTCGTCAAACCCTTGATTGTAGGGTGACTACATTTGCTCAATTGTGTGTGAAAATAAACCTAAATATTATGTTGCCAAATTCTATTGAGATTAGATTGGGGGATATGAGTTGGATCCAGTAGGTTGATTATGAGGCACTACCTTTCTAGTGTAGATTATGTCATGAGTATGGTCACCTGCAAAGAATTTTTCCCAAGTTGGGAGGTAGAAATTCTCCTCCTTAGCTTGAGCGGCAGACAACTGAATCTAAAGCAAAGGGTAAAGCCCCATCTCAAAATGAGGGGACTGATTCAAAGGGGTTTATTTCGATGAAAGGAAAAACAAAGGCTAGGGGTGCTGCTTGACAAAATAAAGCCATGCAAAGGAAACTTTTGGTAATAGGTTTGATGTCCTCAATTTTTTTGAGTATTTAGACTCAATGGAGCATGATCTTACTCTCAGGGATCAAGTTTTGTAAGGTATGGACCAATCTTCTCTTCCTCCCCAAGCTCCTTGTTGGCGTTTAAATTTGCACCTCTAGAATGTGTATTTGAAACAGACAACTATGCATAGATAAACTGCTCTTCAAATTAGGAGGGGAAGCTCCCTCTTGTTGATGGTATCCAAGAAAGTAAACTAAAACTAAGTTGCCTATCTTTTTGATCAGCTAGAGCACAAGGTTTATAAAACACAAATGCCACAGCTGAGATTTTCTGATTTTAAGAACTTCAACTACAACTAACTTAAACTAAAGACGTTTCTAGCTTCTCAAGTAATAAGCAGAGCAAGAGAAACTAGAAATGAACAAGGTAGATTTTCTGAAAAAATACTTCAATAAACTCTTTCTCAACAAACATCTACACACTTCAATGTAAGCTGAAATCAAGATCATAAAAGTAGAACACAAATAACGGAAATCTGAGATGTTATATCAAGGCAAAGGAGGCTCATGATTTTATTACTCAAACTTCTAGAACAAAACTTACTTCTAACATGCCCTCCGAACAAGAAATTGTAGCTAAAGAGGCTTACAATCTTGCTCTTACACAATAGAAACAACAATCACACTAACTCCTTTGTTGGCTAAAGAGGCCCACACCTTGCTATCACAACACAATTGAACAACACTTCTGAATAACAAATAGAAGGCAAAATAAGCTCAAAGATTTTGTTATCACTTCAGCAGGAGCAGAAGAAACTACTTGAGCAAAGGCTCTTATTTATAGGCGCTGTATATAGGGAACCCTGTAACTTCCTTGCTTACAATCTAGGATTGCTCAACAAGCAAGCTTTATTACTAAATCTAGAAAGAAGATAACAACTAACACCTAAGAAAGCAAGAAAAGCGGGAAACGCCAACTATTACATTTATCTTCTTTCTCTTCTTCAAAGAATGGATAAGAATCATTCCAAGAATAGAAAGAAAGCGAAAAGAAAGCTTCTAGATGAAAGCCACTTTAAAACTCAATCATATCCGGTAAAAAGCAAGAAACTGGGTCCTGGTCAGGTGCATTGATACTATCTAAGGCAATATTCCGATCCTCCAAGATCTCTTCGTTCTCTGTGACCAAACTTAGAGAATCTTTCACTTCTTCAGCTGTTTTATGAGTTCTAACATCGTTGCCTAAAAAGATGACTCACTAATTGATAACTTGGTGGCTCTGCAACTTTATGTTTTTGACACCTTTCTTGATTTCCAATAGAAGAGTATTGCACAACTCTTTTTTGATACCTTTCCTTTTTTCTCACATCACATCTCCTTGTGTTCTTCAGCTGAGATGATGCAGTTTTGATATAGTGCTGATTTGGTCTTAAACTCGAGGGGAGTGTACTCCATATTGAAAACCTTGAAGAATGACTGTAAACTCGCCTGTGTTTAGACAAGCTTTGAGCAACTTTCTATTTTTAGAATGCTGGTTTTTTAGCCTCAAACGGACAAATTTTTGGAATTTTTTTTGAGATATGGGTTTTTCTCAGAATTTTGTTGCAATACAACCCAGATCGTCTGTTTTTGAAAATCTTGAATTTTGACTGAAAAAGCAGCAAACCCTAATTTCTTTAATTTTTCAATTCCAAAAAGTCGGGCACCTAGGTTTTGTTTAGAATACAATTAGAAATGGACCTAGTTGATCAGATTTGAAAAACACTGATGGCTGATCGAAAAAGCAGCCAACCCTAGAATTTGAAATTTTCATGAAAAAGTTGTGATATGGGTTTTCTTCAGAAGATTGTTTCAAAAGGACCCAGATGATCAAAGTTTGCAAACTTTGAAGATTTCATTGACATACAAGGAAAAAGCAGCTGCTGCAACTTGATAAATTTCCTTAAAATTTCTTCAGAAGAATGAGATGACGAAACCCAGATAGCTGAAAATTAAAATTCTTTGACCTTCTCCTTCAAAAATTTGATCTTCTGGATGAAAAAAACATGAAAAAGCAAGGTCTTATGTTGCTGGTCTGAAAATTATTCATAAAAATCAGCAAACTTGAGCTCTTGAATCTTGAAATAAAACCTCAAAGTTGCTGCTCCACTTTTCTTCTTTGGAAGCCACCTGCAAAAATGATGAAGATTGAATGGAAGAGATGTTTTAAATATACTTAGGGTTTGAAATAGGTTTGATTTCTTTTGTTTTTATCTTCAAAACCCTAAAATTGGCCTGTTCAATGAACTTGGACATTCCCTTCCTCTTGCCATTTTGAATCTTTTGAAAACTTTGAAAATTTCACTAAGGCATTGTAAGTTGGGTGCCCTTCTTGACTAGAGGCGCCTACTTCATTCAGACTTAACCACTTTTCTGAGTTTTTCAACTTTTCTTCCATTTTGACCCCTGGATTGACCTTGATCTCTGGATGTTCGGATGATTCGATGGAGGAGCTGAATAATTCATGGTGAAGCTCGACTGATTCTGAGAAAATCACCTTGGAGACACTTCTGGCTAAAAACTTCGTTTCGACCTTCAAATTCATGGGAGCCCATTTCCTCCAGGGGCTCCGAACTTTCACAGTGTTAGCCATTTTTATGATTTTCAAATTCTTCCTTTTCCCTATGATCTTCTGATGAAATCTTGATTCTGGGAGCTACGCTAATCCAATCGACTGACCGTCAACTCCATTGGATAGCTCGATTGAAACTGACGAAGCAATCTTAGAAGCTGTATCTGCAAATTCTAACATCTCAGGGCTCAAAATCTTGGGCGCCCTTGGCAAGCTGGGGCGCCCATCTTAAGCAAACTTAGCTGTTCTTTGATTTCTTCATCCTTTCACTTCTACAGATGATCTCGCTTGATCTGGTGATCCAGAGCTCGGATTGACTAACGGCTGGGCTTGTCGCGAAGCTGAGGAGATTCTGAGAGGGGTCTTCTAAGGATCTCTTTGCCAAAAAGTTGAATTCGGGCCTTCAAAAGCTTGGGCGCCCCTGGCAAGCTGGGGCGCCCAACTTCACCAGAGTTAGCCAATTTCTCAGTGTTTTCACCTTTGCTTTTGAATTTCAAAATTTCACTCTCGTTAAACCCTCTGTTCAGCCTTTTGCATCTGACAACTGCCATCTTGGATTGACGTGCTGAAGGTCTCGTTGGAAAGCCTGACCAGTTCTGAGGAAGTCATCTTGGAGGCTTCACTGGAAAAATCATTTGTTTGGGCCTTTGAAATCATCAGTGCCTTTGCCTTCTAGGGGTTTCATTTGCTCTAGATTTGTGAATATTTTTCATTAGATTTTATCTTCAAATTCAAACCTTCATTCAATACTCTTCATCACCATTTGATTTGTCGAGATCGACAAGTCGATACTGAATTTAAGACACCATAAGGTCAGTTTCAAATTCTCGATAGATT
>VDFB02119954.1:0-20087 GCA_007258455.2 Sequoia sempervirens | reverse complement strand
TGACAAATCTAGATCAAGTTACCCAAAAATCACCTATAGATGCTTATGATATCCAAGTTAATCAAATATCTAATCAACATCCCATTCCCAATCATGTCATCCAAGATAAACCTATCTTTGATTAGAATCCTACCATTGAAAAAGAAATCCAAAATGATCCTCTCATCGACCTTCATACCATCCATGATCAAATAGTTGAAGTTGATCCTATCTAAACTCCAAACACCTCCATTTCCCAAGATGAGACACTTGCCTCTTTTGGACACATAGATAATCAAATAAATGATATGGATAACATCAAATAAGAGCATAAAGAAGCTACTATTGATCAAGTCAAATAAGAAGATACAAAAGCTACTATGGATCAAACTGACATCCCAAATGATCAAGAATAAAAAATCATGATGAATGATAAAGCCAAAATATCCTATCAATTAAGATCATCTAACTTTGTTTTAAAGCAAGCTTTCTTGTGGATGAGAAAATTTTGAGTAATGGTTTCTAGCTAAATAATGATGGGTTAGCATCTTTCTTTCAAAACAACAAATACCCCATCACAAATAGAATATTTTAGAGCATGCAATATCAAGGAAGAGGACTAGGCCTACATGAGCAAGGCATTCTAGAACCAATACAGTTTCATGCAAATCCTAGACATCAAGGTCTTGGTTATTCTTTAATCAGAAAATCAAATGATGTTAGTGATACCCCAATGATATCAAGGATAACTTTATCCAATACAAACTTCAAAATGGGGGCCATGAGTAGTCCTTGTCATAAGGTTGTTGCCAACACTCCTTCCATCCAAATCGTAAACCATCATTCCAACATAATTAATTCCATCAATTGGAACCAACAAAAACAAAATTATTACAAGTCTAAATCCCAAAATCAAATATCAAATGTCTTTGAATACAAAAATCCAAGTGGACAAATAAAATTAAAATGGATCCCAAAGAAAAATAGGTGATCCCACAATAGTGGTTTACACTTTTTGGGAGATCCTGATTTTTGCTGAAACCACATATTTTTAGAAAATATAATGATTTAAGCTTTGAAAATTTCCATTTAAAGGATTCCAATTGAAGAGGGTTTGATCAAACCATCTTAGATCAAACCCCTTTAGATAGAACCTTGCTAGTTTTAAACCATACCTATAATAGAGTCTCCTTTACACCTATCAAAATGTTGATAAAAACCCACTTTTGATTTACCTTTTCGGGAATTAAATGAATTCATTTAAAATTTATTTTTTGTAAGTATGTATTCCTTATTGTAAGCTTCCCAAAAAGTATAATTTTAAATAGATTTAATTTGATTATTATATTTTTTTTATTTCTTGTGAATGTAGGTTTTTCACTTAAAATCAAGCTCTATATTCTTCACATGTGGAAAAATAGTTGATTAAAAAAAAAGATCTATAAAATATCTATGCACTATATATTGATGTCTTTGATCTAACAAAAAAAAAAATTGAATTTCAATGCATACAAAAAAATTATGTTTTATCTAGTAAATCATGTCTAAATTATAATTGGTTTGACTTTGAAACTTAATTAAGAAAAAAATATTCAATGAAATGCTATGAAACCAATTCCATGCACTAGATATTATAGTTAGAAATCTAAATTTGAAAAAATTATAATTTTATCCTTCATAGAAAAAAAGCTATGTTAGCCAGTAACATCAATATTTAAAAATGGTGTTTACTATTATAAACTACTTTTCAAAGGAGATGAAAATAGAAGTGCAATTTGATTCCAAATTTTTTGAAAAATATATATTTAGAATATACAAACAAAATTTCACAAACCACTAGTTTGTATCATCTTCAAATTCCCCATGGTTTAGCCACTATAGGTGCCCGAAAGTGAAGATTTAGTTAAAATAATTTAGTTCAATGTCTAGTTTGGCCAAAAATTGTAAACCGGTATTGTGGGATCACCCAAATGGATCAAGTAAAGAAAAAAAATCAATTCCAATATCCAATCAAAATGTGGAGCCACAAGTAAAGAGACCTCTCATATATAAAAAATTTCCACCTCCTTCAAAATGGTCATCACACAAGGCATATAAAAGTGTTGGTTACAAACACTATCCCAATCAAAATTTCAAGCTCCATCATCCACCATCCCAAGTTTGGAAAATAAAAATTGCTACATCCAAAACACCAAATAGTCTATCCACACCTACCATCATCCATCATAATCCTATATCTCACCTAAAGTCTAAAAATCTCACATCACAAATTCATTGCATCTTGGCAACAACTCTTTATCATAAGGAGTCAAATGGAACTCTATCATGATGTGTGTATCTCGATAAAGCCAAACCTAGTATCAGAGAGGATCACAATGAAATTGATTAGTTGTATGCAAGTGTTATGGTCCTGACAAGACAATTACTCCATATAGGTCACTATTGGCATATCATGACACCAATGTCTATATCAACGCCATCAAAGGATTCAGAGCAATCAATGATCACACAGAACACCAAGTCTATATAAAAAAAATAAAAAATTATCACCCTAATGAAAACCTAGAAAATAGGTGTCTTGTGTGACATCCAAGAAAAAAATAGGAAAAGAAAAAGAAAAAAGAAATAGTCACCCTGATAAAAACCTAGCAAACAAGCATCTTGGTGACAAAAAAAAAATATATATATTGAAGAGAAATAATTCATTCAAAAGTGAACCACTTCAGTGGCGCTTTGGATAAGTACCATGGTGAAACCCTGGAAAATAGGTGTCATGTGTAGTCAATCTATTCTCCTCTCTCTGCTATCACTCCACCTAGTCTTCCATCATCTGATCATCCATTCACACACATCTTTCATCCATAATAAAGGTTTGTCATCATTCCCATGACCTGAGAACCACTGACATTTAGTATCCTTTGCCTTCATGATCATCCTTTGCCTTCATTCGCTACTTCCCCTTGTGCATAATAAATTGGTTATACACCTACCTAGGGGAAATTCCTTGACTTACGCCTTCATGGGATCTTACACATGGTATCAGCCTCATAAATCATCAAAAATCCAAAAAAATCATAAAACATCAAAAATCCAAAAAAAAATCATAAAACTGCCAAAAATCCAAAAAAAAACATAAAACCTTCAAAATCCAAAAAAATATTATAAAACCATCAAATCCAAAAATCATAAACATCAAAATCCAAAAAAAAAATCATAAAACCTTCAAAATCCAAAAAAAAAATCATAAAACTTCAAAATCCAAAAAAATCAAGAAACCTTTGAAATCCAAATTCATCAGAAAACTTCAAAAACTTTCAAAAACAGAGTTCGAGTCTGAGTGAGTCTATGTTATAGTGGTCAAACTATGTTGTCTCTGTGCATTTTCTACGTAGGAAAGGCTCATCTTAATTGGGCCCCCGAGACACATAGGTCAGTCTTTTTAGATTGGTTAAAATAAAATCATGATTCAGTCTTTTGTCAAATAAAACAAAGTCAAGTCATGTTGAACTACGAGGTCTCTGCTTATATAACTTAGGCAAGGCCATCAATCGATGAGCCCCCAAGGCCCTAAGTTAGTCCTTTATGGTTTGTCGAGTTTCATTTTTATCTGCAAGAAATCATCATTCAAACCAAATCATAAATCAACAGACAAACATAACCAACAAATCTTCAATCTTCAATCAATCAATTACTTTATCATCAATCGCTATTAGGTCATTAGTCTTATATTGGAATGGTGCATTATTTCATTTATCTCATTTAGTCTTATCACTTGTCTTCTATCAGGATGTTTCCTTCCTGAGATTAGACATTGTCATTGGTCAACCTTGTCATTCGCCTTAAGCAAGATATGTCTTTCTTGAAGCAGGCGGTCATCAAAATGGTCAATTGGTCAACTTTATCAAATGTGTTCCTTGCCTTAAATGGGTGGGTGCATGAAGATGGTCGCACTTTTGTGGCCAAAATTTTTTTTGGAAAGAGATAACGCGAGCGTGTTATAACGCACTCATGTTATGTTGTTTTAAAAGCAAAAAAAAAGTTAAAACTATCATTTTCTATTTACTGTTTCTCTCTGCCCGCGGCCAAAAACCCTAACTTTCACACTCACATTCTAGGAGGAAGGATTTCTACAAATTTTATCAACAATAGTTGTATTTACTTTGCAAATATGGTGCCACGATGACAAAGAGGTGCGGGAGGTAAGTATTGTCTGCTATTTGTTTTGAATTTCTTAGTTTGAAATTGATTTTGTTTGTTTTAGGTTAGATTTGATTGTTTATTTTTAAATTTGTAGGAAATCCTGCAAATCCTCAAGAAGAAGAGGAGGAAAATCCTCAATAACAAAATCCTTAACAAAATCCTCAACAAAATCAACCTCCCACCAATCAATCATCACCCTCTTGCACCCAAGAAAACTGGAGTGAAACTTCACGCCATAGAAAAAAACTCGAGGATCTTATCAAGAGGTTGAGTGGATCCAAATGCTTCAAACCACGTGAAGAATGACACTAGCAAATTAATTTCTGAGATGTTAAAATGTAGATGCAATTACCCAACAAATACTTGGATGGCAAGATAGAGGCAAGTACTGTGGCATATTATGTAGACAAATTATCATATAAACAAGTAAAAGATTTAAAAATTACTAAAGGTGATTTGTGCTCTCTATTCATTGACCCTAAAACAAATCAAAATCTTACCCTCAATGCAAAGAGGTTTCCTATTCATTGGTGCCACCACCAAGAGATTAGGAACCATTTTTATGATAGATGGTATTTGGTCTTTGATTACCCACCGTGCAATAATTGTGAAGTCCCCCAATATTTTCTTAGGAAACTATACAGTGAGTTTGTATTGAACCAAATCCCAAAATTATTTTGATATGAGGGAGTTCCGTGGGGAGAGGTGGGGTCAACTTAGATAGGCCCCGATGCACGCCTAGATCCCACGCTGCAGCGGGGAGATGACCTCTCGCTAGGTCGCCTCGTGAGCACATTGTTATGCCTGTTGTTGTGAAGGAGAGTGTTGATGTAGAGACATTGCAGGCGATCAACACTTTGACCCGGAGTGTCATCCATCATAGTAGCCCTATTATACAACGCCATCCAGGGGAGTCTTCTAGTGGTGGCCTTTGAACCCATGTGTGTCAATCTTGGCGGGCGACTTTATCATATGACCCCACCGACACTCAGATATCAAGTACGCTAGATCCGTGATGCTACTACATAGATCCAATGTCGCTAATGGGATGGAGAGGGATGGTCGACATTTTGCATCATGCATATGGTATCATAGTCGTGTAAAAGTCAAGATGTTCATTGAATTTAATTTATTAAATTTTGATTCCGAAATGCATGATTAACTAATTTAGTTTTATTATTTTAATAAAATTGCAGGGTCACAGTGTTGAGACTAGATACACCAGCCCTCCACCTACTTATTTATATAGTACACCTATTAGTGGGGTATGTAACTAGTAAACAATTATAAATTTATTACATGTTAATAGCATTGTTTTACGAATGGTATTTTAATACATGTGATTTTGGATGTTGAACAGGCTAATATTGGTGGTTTCAAGCAAACACCTCCTAGTGCTAGTGGATTCACTCAAACGTACACAAAGGTAATAGAATAAAGAGAACTTAACTAATGAATTATACTTAATAGATTTGTGTAGTTTATATTCATATTGTTGGTTACGTTGCATTACACATCATTCAAACTCAAAGCATTAGTACTTCAAATTCCATAACTAATAACAAGATGATAAATGAAAAAATTTCAACTGTACAATATAGTTGTTTAGAAAGTCAACATAAGCAACACGATGCAATTACTTCACATGGAGGCATGTGCTTGCAAAGGTGCACCACCACGACAAACTATGGATGCTTGGAAAAAATCTATGAAACCATAATAGTAAGCAATAGCATAGACAAGGCAGTTAGTGATGCAGAGCATCATATCAAAACACTCAATCATCAGGGTACATTTGATGTAGAGCATCCAACAAACACCATCAACATCATTTCTTCAAGGGATTTCAATCCCAAATATAATCAGGAGAAGATCAAATATAATTTCATCATAAATCTACTTTTCATTCAACCAAAATCCACTCAAATTCTCTTAGCCATTCCATAGGCCATCATTCATCATTCCACTAATCAGTATTCCAATTGATTCATTCAAAGCAAAAACCATATTAAAGAAAACTTTGACTTAATCAATTAGATTCACATCATTCTCAACCACCATAAAAACAACATAAACCTGATTATTGACACTTGAACAATTCATCCTTTCATTTATTCACCAAGGAAACAAATCAATTAAACCATACCTCACTATTATCAGTCCATTATCAAGCACTGTACTCACCATATTTTGACTGCAACAATCTATTTATAGGTTACAAACTCCTGCTACGACAAAATCTTGATTATCATCTTGTGGTTAATCACCAATTTGCTCAAAGGGCTTCATAATAGTCACCCATCCAACCATCAAAGTCACCAAACCTGTCTTATACACCTTAAACAAATTTAGTAACATCAATCATATCATTAGTTTGATAGTAACCAAGCACTCAATCATATCACAAAAGCTTTGAAAGGATACAAGTCAGAAATGTTGAAGATAGGAGAGATTGCCACCCCAGGAGGTAGCTCTATTTCATAAGCATTTTGGCCAAACTTGTAGACCACCTTGCAAGGTCCTATCTTCTTCATCATGAGTTTGGTATACTTTCCTTTTGGAAGTCTCTCCTTCTTCAAGTGTTCCATCACCAAGTCTCCAACCTTGAATTGGACATTGCTCTTCTTTAAATCTTCCTTTCCCTTATACTTCTCAACATTCTTTTGAAGGGTTTCCTTCACTTGTTGATGAATATCCCTGATTTTAACAACAAAGTCCTCACCTTGAGCACTTCTCCTAGCAACTCCTTGTAGATCTCTTAGTTCATAGACCCCTCTAGGGTGCATGCCATAGACTACCTCAAAAGGGCTTCTACCAATGCTCCTATTCATGGAGTCATTATATGCAAATTCGGCCTGAGGTAAAATCAGATCCCAAGCTTTTCCATGCTCCTTGGTAAGGAATCTTAAGAGGTTTCCCAATGATCTATTCACCACTTCAATTTTTCAATCCATTTGTGGATGGTATGCTGAACTAAAGGACATATTTTTTCCTTGATTTTCTTCCACAAGGTCGTCCAAAAGTGACCAATGAATTTAGAATCCCTTTCAGAAACAATGCTTAAAGGTAGTCCATGTATCCTAACAACCTCCTTAAAGAAGAGACCTGCTATATGAGATGCATCATTGGTGCATTTGCAAGGAAGAAAATGTTCCATCTTACTAAATCTATCAACTACCACAAAGATACTATCAAAACTTTTTTAGGTTCTAGGCAACCCCAAGACAAAGTCGATACTTACACACTCTGAAGGCCTATTGGGAGTGGGCATTGGTTGATAGAGTCTTCCATTTGATGAAGTTCCCTTTTCCCTTTGACATATTATGCAGCCTTCAACATACCTTCTCACATCCACCTGTAACTTTGGCCAATAGTAAAATCTCCTAACTTGTTTTAAGGTCTTGTCAAGGCCAAAGTGACCTCCAAGACTCCCACTGTGTTTCTCCTTTATGATATTCTCCCTCATTGAGCATTTACACACACACAATTGGATTCCTTTGAAGAGAAAACCATTCTGCAATAAAAATTCAGAGAATTCACCATGAAAAGAATTCAAATGCTACTCATAAACATTGTATACCTCCTTGAAATATGAATCTTCATGATACATATCCTTCAATGCTTCAACCCCCATGCTTTGGAGTTGGATCTCTTGCACTACAAGTGACCTTCTACTGAGAGCATCTCCCACCTTATTTTCTTGGCCCTTCTTATGCTTTATTGTGAAAGTATAGGCTTGTAAAGACTCTACCCACTTCATGTGCCTATGATTGAGTTTGTCTTGTGCATTCAAAGAACTCAAGGCATGATTATCAGTATAAACAACAAATTATTTTGGTAACAAGTAGTGCCTCCACTTTTTGAGGGTTTGGACCATAGCATACAATTCCAAATCATAGGAAGAATACTTCCTCTTTGCTTCATTCAACCTCTCATTGTAAAATGCAACCGGTTTGCCTTCTTGGCTCAAAATAGCCCCTATTGCTTGATTGCTAGCATCACACTCAATGGTAAAAACTTTATCAAAATCAGGGAGCAAAATTATAGGCTATTGTGCTACTCTCATTTTTAGATATTCAAACCCTTTATTAGCCTCATTGGTCCAAGAAAACTTACCTTTGTTACCTCCTTTGATGGTGTCCAAGATTGGTGCATAAATTTGGCTAAAGTTCTTGATGAACTTTCTATAAAAGCTTCTCACATCTCCCATGGATTTTGGTGTTGGCCTTGAGTAAGAATAGCATGCACCTTTGAAGGATCCATCTTCGAACTTCCCTTGGAGATGACAAAACCAAGGTAGACTAGTTCTTTCTTCATGAATTCACACTTTTCCATGTTGATCAACAACTTCTCCTCTTGTAACCTCCTTAGTACCATGTCAAGGTGCTTCAAATGTTCTTCTTTAGACCTGCTAAACACAAGGATGCCATGTAAATAAACTACAAAAAACTTTCCAATGAAAGGTCTCAATACCTCATTAATAAGGCACATAAATGTACTAGGGGCATTTGATAACCCAAAGGGCATCACCAACCAATCATAAAGCCCTTCATTAGTCTTAAAATTTGTCTTCCATTCATCCCCCTCTCTGATCCTTATCTGATGGTACTCGCTCTTTAGATCAATCTTGGAAAAGTAAGATGCTCTTGATAGACAATCCATGAGGTCCTCCATTATTGGCATCGGGAACCTATATCTGATTGCACGATCTTATTAATGGCTCTTGAATCAGTGTAAAGCATCTAATTCCCATCCTTCCTTGGTGCTAGGATAGTAGGAATAGCACATGGGCTCAAACTCTTCCTCACTAGCCCTTTATCCGTCAACTCTTGCACTTGTCTTGTAATCTCCTCATTTTGAGCAGGTGTCATCTTGTATGCAGCCTTATTAGGCAATGCAGCCCCTGGAATCAAATCAATATGGTGGCTTATATCCTAATGGGAGGTAGGGAACTAGGTAATTCATTCACCGTTATGTCCTTGTACCTTTCCAACAACTCTTGGACTTCATTTGGTGCATATTCCTTCTTCTTTGTGGGTAGATCTACTTCACTTTTTAGCTTCATAATTAGGAAGAATCCTCTTCCTCCTCCTTTGTTCAAGGTCTTCATGAACTCCTTCTCACCCACCATCAAAACACTAGGCCCTTCATTCCTTGCCTTGTCTTCTTCTAGGAGAGGTGAAAGGTTGTAAGTCTTCCCATCCTTCAAAATGGAGTATTTTTTTTTCTCCCCATCATTCTTGGTCTTCCTATCAAAGTGCCAAGGCCTACCAGAAATATATAGCTTAATACTTGTACTCAAAATTTTGTTCATTAGATCTCATACATTATAAGTCATGACATGGATCTCGCTATTGTAACTTTTTTGTGATTGAATAATTTTTTGTTTTATTTTCAAATGTTGGTTGTGGGAACACCTCCAAATGTTACAAGGGCAATGGATATCAGTGTTTCATCTGCTATATAATCCTCGATGGCTCTAATAGAGGAGGTATGAGGCAAATTACTAAATTTCAATTTACATTTGTTGTTATAGATGTTAATTCTAGTGAAAAATCAAACCATTATTGATTCATAGTTTAATTCCTATTTGGATGGTTTATACAAGGCTTGAGCATGCCTGAGCATCGGCATGCAAATATTTCCATCGTGGAGAGTGATCATGAGATGGAAGTAAGTGATTATTTTGTTAAATATATCATTTCTTATAATGTAATTTCTATATATTAATGTCTTTACTTCTTATTGTAACAGTTAAGACTTCACTAGGAGCTAAACTATAGGAGGAGCAGTAGGAGCACTCCTCGAGCACAACATAAACAACAGAAAAACTTATAACTATCAGATCGCCAAAAAAAGGGAAAAAATTTATTTCCAGAGCATGGAGAGAAATGAATTTTGATTCCAAAGCCCTTTCTTGTATGCCTAGACATGGCAATTTTGTACATATCTTGTATTGGATATATTTGACATTGTATGCCTATATGGCATTCGAAAGCATAAGCCTATATGGATATTTTGTAATCCATATTTTATAATTATATCGACATATATTGATGTATGTGTACATGGCTATTTACATTACAAATATTTTTATCGATGGTGTCCAGAGATTTGCTCTTTTTGACAATGTCAAAGTATTTATCAGATACTGTGATAGGCAAAAGACTTTTTCCTTAGATTAGCAATGCATGAAGTTTCAAAAAGTATCCTTGATATTACAAAAAGATATGTGTTTATACCGTAGCAGTAAAAATCTTTTGGGGAAAAATTTGACAAACCAAAAGTATAATATTTTTTGAAAAAAATAAAGAAAATGTCTAGAAAAAATCAGAAAAAAATCAGATTTAACAAAAGAGGTAAAAAAAAGTAGAACAATTTCTGAGATAAAAACTTAAAAAAAAAAAATTAATGGCATTTCCATAGCATAGAGATATAGAGAGCAAATAAAATAAAGAGTTTAACTAATAAATTGTAAAAAATAGATTTTTGTAGTTTATATTCATATCGTTGATTACATTGCATTGCACATCTTTCAAACTCAAAGCATTGTTTCACATTGCATAACTAATAACTAGATGCTGATAGATGACAAAATTTCAATTACAATATAGT
This sequence comes from Sequoia sempervirens, assembly GCA_007258455.2. Classification (NCBI taxonomy): domain Eukaryota; kingdom Viridiplantae; phylum Streptophyta; class Pinopsida; order Cupressales; family Cupressaceae; genus Sequoia; species Sequoia sempervirens. The sequence continues at coordinate 9,293 of VDFB02119954.1, read as the reverse complement.
TTTTACAAAGTCAACCTAAGCAGTTATGCAATTACTTCACATTGCATAACTAATAACTAGGAGCAACTCCCAATTGCATGTGCTTGTCATGGCATTCTATGAGACCACATTTCTTTGAGGAATTTTTTCAAACAATTCACTGCCTTGTCTATACTACCACATTTTTGATACATGTCTACTAAAACATTTTTCTCAAATAGTTCACTACCTTGTTGCTATGGTTGAAAGCCTAAAACAAGTGCTTTCGAACAAGCTATGGATGCTTCAAAGAAATCTATCAAAAGCATAATAGTAAGCATTAGTCATAGGGTCGTCTTCAGTTAGCTGAGAGTTCATGGTGATGGAATTCTATGACAATCAAATGCTTTTGATTGTCATGGAATTCCATCACCATGAGACCTCATATTTCTTTGAGGTACTTTTCAAAGAGTTCACTGCCTTGTCTATGCTAACACATTTTTCATACATGTCTATCAAAGCATTTTATCAAACAGTTCATTGTCTTGTTGCTATGGCTAAAATTCTAAAACAGGTGCTTTCAAACAATCTATGGATTGTCATGGCATTCCATCACCATGACACCACATTTCTTTGAGGCATTTTTTCAAATAGTTCTATGCCTTTTCTATGCTACCACATTTTTCATACATGTTTACCAAAGAATTTTATCAAACATTTCACCTCCTTGCCAAGTGGCTAAAATCCTAAAATAGGTGCTTTTTCCAAACAAGCTATGGATGCTTGGAAAAAATCTATCAAAGTATATTACTCTATATATAGCATAGACAGGTAGGAACTATTTGACAAAGCTCAGAAATGGGAGTCTCATGGTGGTGGAATGCCATGACAATCCATAACAATTTGCTTGTCATGGTATCTGCCATGGCATTCCATCACCATGAGACCACATTTCTTTGGAGGCATTTTTCAAACAAATTTCAATGCCTTGTCTATGCTACCACATTTTTCTACATACTTACTCAAATCATTTTATCAAATAGGTTCACCTCCTTGCTAATGCGCTTAAAATCCCAAAAATAGGTGCTTCCAAATTAAGCTATGGATGCTTGGAAGAAATCTATCAAAGCATAATTTAATAGGCACAAGATAGACATAGCCCATCGAACTATGCTCGAAGAAAAGCCTCAAAGAAATGGTCTCATTTGTGGTGGGAATGCCATGACAATCCATAGCAATTTGCTTGTCATGGCATTCTGGCCATGCCATTCCATCACCACGAGACCACATTTCTATGAGGCATTTTCTCAAACAGTTTGCTGCCTTGTCTATGCTACCACATTTTTCATATGTGTTTACCAAAGCATTTTATCAAATAGTTCACCTCCTTGCTACTATGGCTAAAAGCCTAAAATAGGTGCTTCCAAACCAGCTATGGATGCTTGGAAAAATATACCAAAGCATACTTAATAGCATAGCATAGACAGCAGCAACAAACTATTTGAATAAAGCCTCAAATAAATGTGGTCTCAATGGTGGTGGAATGTCATGAAAACCATAGAAATTCTTTTCTTGTCATATCTACTAAGTGCCATTCCATCACCATGACCACATTTCTTTAAGGGATTTTCAAACAAATAATCGGGCCATTGTCTATGCTACCACATTTTCATACATGTCTACTCAATGCATTTTATCAAACACCAATCGTCTTGTTGCTATGGCTAAAATCATAAAAAAAGTACTTTCAAACAAGCTATGGATGCTTGGAAAATATCTATCAAAGCATAATAGTAAGCAACAAGCTATGATCTAATGGTTATTTTTCACGTGAAAATCAGCATGATTTTATTCACATTTTTTGCAAGTTATAAACACATTTTTTTTGGAAATTTTGTTGTTTTAAATGACATTCAAGTTTATGGTGATTTTTTTTTTAAGTATGATCATATGTGATATTCTAATCCTAATTCATGCTTCTAGGTTGCATAGATATATATTTTGTTTTTACATGTTTTTGTACCAACGAACCCAAAACGAATTGAACCCCCCTCCAAATTTTTTTGGCCAAACCAGCATGTTTGGGTGAGAAAGAGGACCATGACTAGCGTGAATATGCCTATTTGAACACGTTGGAATAGTCCGTTTGGTCACACAATTTGCAGAACAAAAGTTGCACCACTTTGCAACTTTCCACTACTTCCATTTGACACTTTTTCCATAAACTGAAATTTGGACACCACGGGAAAACCACTCTGAGATATTGAAAACTGAGAGAGGTTATTGTAGATGGGCCCAACATAATCCCATGGGATCAGATGAGAATTTTCTAAGCATCACGGTGTCTAAGTAACCTCATGCTGAAGTTTGTAGCAATTTTTCCCTATGGACCCTTAAGGGATTGATCCGGTTGAACATAGCTCAGAGCGATTCCGTGTGTTTGGGTGAAAAATAGGACCATGCATAGTGTAAAAATTCCTATTCAGACATGTTGGAATAGTTCATTTGGTCACACGAGTTGCAGAAAAAAAGTTGCACCACTTTGCAACTTTCCACTACTTCCATTTGACACTTTTTTCATCAACCGAAACTTCGACACCACGGGAAAACCACTCCAAGATAATGTAAACCGAGAGAGGTTATTGTAGAGGGGCCCAACGTGATCCCATAGGATTAGACAAGAAGTTTCTAAGCATCACAGTGTTTCTGGTAACCTCATGCTGAAGTTTGTAGCCATTTGTCCCTTTGGACCCTTAAGGGATTGATCTGGTTGAACGCAGTTCGGAGCGATTCCACGGGTTTGGGTGCGAAAGATGAGCATTCCTAGCGTAAAAATTCATATTCAGATGCATTGGAACAGTCTGTTTGGTCACATGAGTTGCAGAATGAAACTTGCACCACTTGGCAACTTTTCACTGCTTCCGTTTGACACTTTTTCCATCAACTAAAATATGGACACCACGGGAAAACCACTCTGAGATAACAAAAAATGAGAGAGGTTATTGTAGAGGGGCCCAACACAATCCCATAGGATCAGACGAGAAGTTTCTAAGCATCACAGTGTCTGAGTAACCTCATGCTAAAGTTTGCAGGCATTTTTCCCTTTGGACCCTTAAGGGATTGATCTGGTTGAACGTAGCTCAGAGTGATTCTGTGTGTTTGGGTGCGAAAGAGGACCATTCCTAGTGTAAAAATGCCTATTACATGATAAATGGTCTATAAATCCCTTATTTAACACAAATAACTCTAAAAAACTTAAATTACAAGGTTCACCACATGAATCCCCTTATTGATCAACTTCTTTACATCATGACTCAATTGACCTAATACATACAAAAATGGTATTGAATCCTTATTAAATGAAATAGAATGACCTCAAACCATCTAAGAACACCCTAAATGATCAAATGACCAAATAATAGAAACCACAAGGGTTCAAGTGTTGAAAAGATGGAGTTGGTGCTCGCTTTCAAAAGTATGATTGTCAACAACATACAACGTTCACAAGGCCTTTTTGAAGGCATATCAACCTCCTCAACTAACTACAACCACTTTTGAACTTCTTTTACAAGTGTGACCCTTCAACTTCTAAGTATTTGCAAAATGATAACTTTTGGTTTGACAACATTACATTGTTATGTGCAACTTTTGACAAATTGATGTAAATGACTCCATACCTAAACTAGTGACCTTATGATTGCCTCATTACATCATCTTGACCCTTACATTACAAATTTACATACATTTTCACATTTAGGTCATTCAAGGCTTCATTACACCAAATTGACAACATGCTAACATGACATTGCAACCTCATATCCTACCAACCTAGATTGACTTAAAACACCATTGCGCATATACTTACAAATTAATCCAATGAACCATCTGGGTTTGCTCTACTCTTTATTATGTCAAGTATTGCCTCATGGTCAGACTCACAGACCTTCCACAAGGTCTTGTTCAAAGGTTTACCCTGATATTTGGTCAAATGAACATTGGATGCCACAACAAGGTTTGAGTAATGAAGAATCTTACGATGCATGTCAAATTCCTCAAACAACCAATGTTTAACAACCTTATGTGGGTACCTTCTTAGCCATGTTCCAGTAACAACAACTGATCCTATACGGTATTCAATGTTTTCTCCATCTATAATTGGGGATTCCAATTTCTTTTTTGCCTCAACACAACGACACAAGTAATAGTCTGTAATTTTCGTTGTTCTATCTCGCACACCGTGAGCAACATGTTCTATTGGTGCGGATTTCAACCCCTGTCCCAGTGATATATTACCCGGGTTGAACTAGATCCGATACATGGTCAAAGTCGACCGATGATTCCATCTGTGTTAGTTCCAATGCCATCGGAGGGCAATACGTGTGAAGTGGGCTAAGATAACTTGTCAACCATTTTTCAACCCACTCCCCTGACTCACAATCATTCCAGGCTTGCATTGTACATGAATAAAAAAAGCATGCCATCTTACATGTATCGATACTCCATGAACTTGCATTTGAGCTAAGAAAAGTGTGCAACTCACTTGATCCTGTTACTATACAACAATCATCATATGGTGCAATGTTAGTATCATCCATCAACCAAAAAATCTATGAAATGAAGACGTACCTTCATTACCTGGACCCATCAAACCATTACACCACTCGACGATTGATCTTGCATCTGTCAATTGTGCATTGTCTTTATACTTTAACTCTTCTCATGCTAATGCTCTTTTCACGCATGCTTCTGCACCGTCATGCTCCCCATTTCCATGTATGGCCTCACAAAAGTTCCACATAAGTTGAACACGTGTAGTGAGATGCATCCTGCATAACCAGTAGAACATGCGCGCATTCTTGAACTGTGTTGCACAGTTATCTGACCATATTATATGTCGATCGTATGATATGCCCCTATGAGCCAAATGATTGTAGAACATCTAGAAGCAACCTTGCACGAACTCTAGAGAATGCGTGTGATCATCACTAATATAAAAGTGATACTCCCTCAATACCTTCCTTTCGTCCTCTGTACTTTCAGCTGCATATATGAATGCTATGTGCACAAATATCAAAACCTGTGTGGAGTTGTAATACTGTGACTGTACCTCATGCTGTGGCTAGAGAGTGTAGTTCTCTACAAAGTCAACCATTGATACTATGCTACCAAGTGGAAAGGTGTCCTTGCATAGCTTGAATTGCGTGTCTAGCCATCAGGCTCTATGGGTATGCCTTGCATACTCATACACTAGATTCTCACAAAACATGGACATGAACTGATACACTGGAATCTTTTGAATAACCAACTCACACCTTTTTGCTTCAGACCCATCTTTGTAGCATATGCCACTGCTTTTATACTTTGAACTCTACAAGCTTTTGTCCCACCTCATATGTGCTTTCCATATGTTGACATACTGGCATACACTGCAAGCCATTGTAACGCTCACATGAACCATCCAAGCTTGTTGTCCTGTAGAATATTTGGCCATCCCCTATTTCACATAATTTTTTTGATAAGAACTCTCTTGAAGATTTTGGTGGGGCTTCTATGCCACAATCCTACAAAACATCGTTAGTATGAAAATCTAAACATATAGAATGATAAACATCATAATGGTTAGAGAATTCATTATGTAGTTTACAGCAACAAGTAGTGCATGTGTGATTTATCTTGGACATAAAAGGTTTAATCATTTCAAAAAATCTTGAGAAATACTAATTTGAGGATAAAAAATTTGAAATTTATGAAAATTGGGTTTGAGTCAGATCCAAAAATGTTGATGTGGCTCTACCTGCCACTCACTTTCTAATTCTCCCCTTCTTAATGACATCCCTTTGATTCGAGATGGCCTTGTATTATTCTTCCAAATAATCTTCAATTAGTGTTCTCAATGCTTCAACAACTTTTTATCTTTGTGTGGCGCTTCACCCGCAGAATGCCTTATAATTCATTTGAATCTAAGTGTTCTCAATTCTTTTGTCACTAAAAGACTCCTTTTGATAAAAAATTTCTACTAATTCCCATTTGTTCACTTGTCTTTTTAATGAGATGAGATCTCTTTGTTTGATAGCTTACCAAAGTCAATGTAATGACACGCCGGGTGACATTACTATCCTTTGAGCATGAGTTCTTACCCACACTCTCATAAGCATCCATTAGATTCTTCACAATAGTGTTTTCACTTGATGCATTCGATGTTTTCAACCCAAGAGTCTTCACGATGTTTCTATACTTTAAACCCTGCATCATTTGAACAAAAAGTTGACATCTTGTAGTTTCATTTAGCCTTTTAAAGAAAATTTTCCAAATCTTATTAGCATATCTTCTACAAGTGCATTCTCGAATCTTACCTTCCATGTGTTGCAAAATATCCCTATCAATATTAATCAAAAATTTTATTTTCTAATGAAAATTCTAGGTGGTGTTCTCTTAGGTACATACATCTCAACATTAGCAATTTCATCAATATTTAATTGAGGTGGGCTAGATTGCATACCTTCGATCGAGGGTGGAATAGAAGACATACCTTGAGGTTCACGTGGGGATGATGGTATACCTTGTTCCTCAACTCCGAGTGATGATGTACTCTCAACTTCAGATGTGGTGGATGGTGTCCAACCATACTCACTTGTGGTAGATGGTGTCCCTCCATATTCGCTTGTGCTTAATGGTGTCCCTTCGTATTCACTTGCAGTAGAGGGTGTGTCTCCAACTATGGTATCTACATCTCCCCTAGCACGACTCTTTTGCATTCATGCCCTTTGTGCTGCCAATTTCTTTTCTTTTGATGGTTGAGGTTCCTCTTCAACTCCGGGCTCATGCTCATGAATCGCTCCTGGTAATTTCTGCTTTTCACAAAATTCCCTCATCTATTTTTTCTCTTTATCTTTGATGGCTTGGAGCTGATCATCTGTTAGTTTTTTCCTTTTAACAGTTCGTTTCTACGACATGACGAATAATTTTACCCGTGCAAAAAGTGCTAAGTTGTCAAATTAACTAATTGAAAGCTTTGGAAGCATAACTCAATGAAAGCTTTGGAAGCATACACAAAGAAGGTCAATGAAAGCTAGTTTGTATAACTGTTTGACAAAATAACTCAATGATAGCTTTGGAAGCATACACAAAGAAAGTTAATTGTTAAATTTAACAAAATGCCTCAAAGAGATGTGGTTTAAAAAATGTAATAGGAAAGTGTATCGAATTGTGTGATTTAAAATTTCCATCGACAACGAAGGTCGTATGACAAATCGGGTGCGTGAGCACCTAGGTCATGAAATTCCTTCAAAAGGATAATTTGTTCAATTTGTACGTTCAAGTAAATATGATGAGTGAAGGTCATTAAAATGATGAATTTTAAACGGGTTTGCACTACAGCAGTCACTAGGTGATATTATCAAAAAGTTTCTTTTTATAACAAAAGTTGTCAATTATTGTAAAATGTAAAATTGCACAAAAAAGCAGAAGGTGAAGAGTCTTTTGTGGAAGGGCAAGGATGGGTTGATGAATATGAAGAGGAAGTTATTTCAACTGATTTAGACACCTTTAAAAATAATTGTAAGCTCGCAAAAGGAAGATCTTGTATCCCAAAAATCCATAAAAATTAATAAAAAAACCTCTGCTCAGTTATTTTGGAAAGCTTTTTCATTCTTGTTTTCAAGTTGCATAGTGATTCAAGCATTCTAAGATTTGATTCTTGTCAGGGAAAGAGACTTCTTTCATTCTTGAAAGTTGTAGGAATTGCAATTCAAATAATCAGTCTAATTTGAACTTAGTTTCCTAAGTCTCGGTCTGTGGTTTCCTTAGAATTGTTTTGAGAGTCTAAAAAGTGATTCTTAGCCATTCCATCGATGTAGGGCTAGTGGGTCGGTGGAATGGATCATATTTAGTGTCTTTTCAATGTGAAGATGTGTGTGGCAGGGGTAAATAGAAATAAGAAGTTGGGATACTGTTGCATGAACAAAATTCTGAATTTTCTCATTCAAAAAAATGGTGTTTTCAAGTAGGGTTTGAGAAAACATGTAGAGGAGCTTAGAAATGATTTCAAAATAATTTGCAGACATAATGAAGCATGTTTCAATTTTTGGGCGGAGTATAAACTTTTATAAACTTTTATAGTATGTTGAAATAAATGTACTACTCTGTTTTGTGAAATAAGTGTATAAACTTGTATAGTATGTTGAAAAGGATCAAAATAGGCCTGAGAATCTATATTGGGATTGTGTAAATGCTTTATGATAGAAAATGAATCACCCAATTAGATGGAATGTTGACCTCCTAGATATATTTGGCATTGTTTGCTAAAAACAAAGAATATGTAGAAACAACGAAAGGAATGTTGTTAAGTGCTTGGGAGTAGTCTCATTTGTGATGCCATAGTTGTGTCTATGCTTGGTAATGTTTTGAAGGTAGATTGTGAAATATTTGATGATTTGGGCATATGTTTCCAATATATGGCAATGGTTTCTTGAACACAAAGTAGTCAGAGTGTGTCTATACTAATATATTAGAATATTACAATCAAAACATGATGAAATTGGTATCTTAAAGGTCTGGTGACAGTGTTAAACTAATGCTGCTTGTTGTTGTTACAAATGGTGTTTAAGTGAAGATAGGATGATGGATGTGTTGATTTGAGCAAAGATATCTTAAATGGATGGGATGATGTTTGATTGCAGGTCTAAGGAACAAAGATGTTTGATTATTTTTTCCTTGAAGGGGTTAGTTAAGTTGATGAGTGATTGTTGTATTGTTTATGACAAGAACAAAGTTGAAATTTGATTCTGAAAATGGTTTGCTATATGGAGATGGTGAATTGGCTATTGATAGCCTTATCACTTGAAATGAAATAAATGGATTTTGGTTGAATGAAAAGTATTTTTGGATGAATTTGACAAAGTTTGTATAAATTGATCTTTTACTCTTTATTGATTTGGGAAGGAAGTTCCCTAAAGAAATGATGTTGTTGAGTGGCTTGGAACCAATATTGCATCACAAACAACAAACAATTTGATCAACATGGAATAAGCAAAACAACAAAAATGAAAGCCATAATAGGTCAAAAGAAAATGTACAAAGATTTCAATATACCTAAAAAAGAAAAGTTTCAAATAGAGGAGTTCAACCCAATTATGCAGCTTTTTCTTCCTTCCTCAAACTCCTCAAAATTTGATCTCCTTCAAAAGCTTGTTCCCTCCAAATTTCAATTGTATATCACTATCACTATAATTCAAACTTAGAAATTGATATTATATGCCTCTCAACGGAAAAATCTGCTATTTCATGCAAAGGTGATGGAAAGAACATTGAAAAGGTGATGGAATCTCGTGTAAATC
>VDFB02119950.1:0-14645 GCA_007258455.2 Sequoia sempervirens | reverse complement strand
GAACAAAACCCATGTCTTCGATTTTTCAAAATTGATTTTTGATTTTTACACCGACACTTTCGGAGGCCATAACTTTTGACTCAGGTGTCCGTTTGAGCTCAAATTTGATGGGTAGTTGTGTTATGCGATAACGAGTGGATTTCCAACTCTTTGAAAATCGTTGGAACCCGTTTTGACCCATTTTCGGGGCCTCAAAGTTTCATCTTGACCCTCAAAATCCCAATTTAGTGTTTTTTTTCAGCATTTTGAAAAACTATTTTCACTCATAACTCAAAATGCATATCTCGAATTTGGGATGTTATTTGGCAATTCATCCTATCTCCCCAATGGGTATTTCTTGGAAAAAATTGGGACTCTCAAACATACATCCATGAGGTTTCCTAAAATGGCAAAATTTGACAATTTTTGAAAATTGCCAAATTGGAAAAAATCTGATTGTCAACACCTTACGCCCCTTTAAAACCCGGAACTCGGTGTAGCATCAATCCAATAATATCCTTCAACCATCCTAGTCTTCAATCCAATCCTCATCTGAGCTTTAATCTCATCCCAATCTGAGCTTAACCAAACCCCTAATCTGAGCTTTCGTCCATCTACAGTCCAAATCTTTCGATATCGAACCAAATCTTCAATCTCACATATCAATCTTCTCCTTATCTATTCAATCTTGCACAAGTCATCTAATCATATCTTGGTATACTTCTCAGTCTTGTTACCAGCCTTGACCCATCATCATCATCATCCATTAGTATCCTTCCCTATCCCTTTGGTGTTGTTTTGGGATGTATCCTTCCCTCATCAACAACACTTTCATCATCATCATCGGGAGGTATTCTTCCCTATCCATTTGGTGTTGTTTTGGGATGTATCCTTCCCTCATCAACAAAACTTTCATCATCATCGGGAGGTATTCATCCCTATCCTTTAGTGGTGTTTTGGGATGTATCCTTCCCTCATCAATACTACTCAGTGGGATGTATCCTTCCCTATCCTCGTGTTGTTTCAGGATCCTTCATTCCCTCATTGACAACACTCCATCCATCATAAACCCATTTTGGCTTGTACCCTGACTGGGGCAACATCACCTTTTGAAATCCATTTGTGCTCCATCCATCTCCTATCGCTTCTCTTACTCTCTTACCCATCACCTTGCATCATCTTCCTCATCTCCCCTTGCATCACATCATCTATTTCAAGAGCACACACGTGTTATCTTTAACCCGCATGTCCTCTCGAGGGGTCATCCTTCATCCCTAACTCTTTCATCTTTACCCTCATCATCTCCCTTCCTAGTTACTTTTTAAATGACTGGGGCATCTTTTCCAATCTAACCATTTTCTTCTAGGTTCTATATTTTAATATTCTTTGAAATGATGCTACTTCGTAACACCATCTCAAAGAGGGGAAAAATGTAGACATCCAAATTTGGACACTTAATTTATCCAAATTTATCATTTTTCGTCTAAACATCCTCACTATCCCAGGTTAGTAAGTAATATTACTATTATTTAATTAATATCTTCAGTCACCTTTAAATCCTAAGGTATTTAATTAATAATTAAATACCTTACCCTCCTTAATCCTCTTTTCATCAAATAGAAATTAAATAAATATTGTTTTATTTAATTCCCTCACAATGTCATTTCATCTAATCCTAATCCATCCCCTAATTTCTTCATTAGGGATGTGCATATGCCTAATCCTTGATTAGGATGTGTCACATCCTCCAACTTTTGCAAGTTGGCTTCTAATCCTCATTTATCTTCTAATTACTGATTAATTAAAGCCTAATCATTCTCCAAGAAATTTTTAATTCCTTTTTATTCTTCCTAGATTCCCCTCTTTTATATGTGAATTTTTAATTCACATTCCATCCTTCCAAGGCTTCTAGAACCTTGGACTTGTCACAATCCCCACATGTGACCCACCTTGGACTTGTCACAATCTCCCACATGTGACCAAGTCCCACCTTTGGAGCCCACCTTTTATCCTCTGGATCCTCCTAGAGATGTGAGATTTAATTCCACGTTTGCCATCCCCAACCACCTTTCCTTTTCCCATGTAGATTTTTGGGGAATTCTAAAATTCCTCAAATGTCCCTTTCACTCCCACTTGGGGACAAGAAATCCCTTTTTGTGGAAATCCTCTCATCCCCCAAGGTGCATGTCCTTTTCCACCTCATGTACCTTTTTGACAACTCATCTCCACCTCATATCCTCTTGTCCACTTCACCCTCCACATGTCAAGATGTGAGGGCTTGTGGGTTCTCAACCCACCATAGCCCTTCATCTTGGCCTTGTTGGAGCAATCTTGACCATTGAATTCTCTAGAGAATTCAAAATCTCCTATAAATACCCCCTTCTCAAGGGCATTTCCAATACTTCTTCATTTTGAACAACTTTATGCTGCTAATTTTCCTTCTCAACACTTTGCATTTTGATAACTACATGCTGTCCATTTGAATCCTCAAGCCTTTTCAATCATTTAGCCATCTTTGTTCATCATCTTGCATCTACAATCTTGCATTTAGACATTCAAGGAATCATCTAAGGAGCACACAACCAATCCAAACAAGGGCCAATCAAAGAGGTATCAACAACAAGGGAGGTAAAAGTGTTTGTGTTTTATCTTATTTGCATTCCTTTTCGTTGAACCACTCTTTTGGCTAATCTTGAACTATCCTTGGTATTTTTTTATTCATGTTTCTTAGTTGTTTTGTACATTCAGAGTAGTAGGAATTCCAAGGTATACAAGTATATCATTGCTACAATGTTGTTTAAGAGTGTGGAAATGACATCATTCCCCAAATACTCATAGAACTAGAAGAATGATACATAGAGAGAAAAAATTTAAAAAAATCCTTTCAGGTCAACATGGAAGAAACCTAAATGTTTTGATGCCTTGTGTCATCCCCAAAAGAAAAACACAAGACAAGCAAAAAAGATAAAATGTTTATGACATAGAGAAGAATGCAGATACATATAGAGGAATGCACAAAAAGAGAGAGAGAGAGAGAGAGAGAGAGAGAGAGAGAGAGATACACCAAATGAAACAACATGGTGGATCACATTACACACATGCAATCACATAAAGCAACATGGAAAAGAGAATAAAGAAAAAAACTAGTAAGGCACATGTAAGTCAACCTATAGCAGGTCGTCCACATCTCAATCTCGGTTGGTATATATGGAAGGCAGACAACTAGCCAAAGGGAAAAATTAAAATTCCAAAACTAGGACAAGGCTATCTAACCCCTTGCCCCCACTAAGCATAGGACAAGGATGAGCCGACATGGGTGATGAGAATGAGTTGCTTACGATAAAGAGAATGATTTGAAATGAATGTATAACATGTAATAGTGAGCATACTAAGATCCTACAACTATTACATGGCAAGGAGCAAGATGCATGCCTTTTTTAGTCAAGTTTGGTTCTTAGCAGGTGTAAACTTCTTCAATACTCTCTTTAAAGGATGATAATTGTCGGTGTGATGACCAAATAATCTATGATAGGCACAATATGGTTCATTCTTATTATTTTTTCTTTTGGTCATGTTTCCACGTTTAGGTGGTAATTCAATCAATTGCCAACATAAAAGAGTATAGAAGATTGTCTCAGTTTTAGATAGTTGTAATGAGTTATAAATAGATTTAGGAGGTTCATACAACTAGTGTAACTTAATCTTTCGATGTTCATGCATTCTAGGTTTCTTCTTCTTTGGTTTGATCACTATGTTGTCATCACTTTCTTCTTCTAACTGCAAACCCTTTCCTTTTTTAGAAAAGGATGTGTTAGAAGTTGTAAAGTGATCAAAATTTGTTGCTTATTTTCTCTTATGCATGGGAGATGTATTGAAAGGTGGTTGAGGAGGAAAATTGTGTTGAATGATATGGACTAGGGAACACATGAATTCTATCCCTTCATTATGTTTAATCATTGTTCTTACATTTCCTATAAGGGGAATGGCATTACCAACAATAGGTTTGGTTCTTATAAAGTTTTGTAAAATATTTAATTCTTCGTCTAGCCTCCTTATGTTTTCTTGTGGGATATTAGCAATATAATGCACATCGTTTGTAGGAAGGGAAGTCATGGGAAATGAAGTATGCATGCTATGATCCATAGGAGGTTGTTTATCAACACTATTAGAAAGAGATTTAGAAAACCCAAGATCCACAATGAATGGTGTATCGTGGGATGACATGAGTCTCAAACTATTCCTCACAATAGTATTGCTAATAGGACACCAAGTTGTAAATCTCATACAAGTTTCACAAACTTAGTGTGCAAACCCAAAATGGAAAAAGGCTTAAAATTCAATGCAATGACCTAAAATGTAATGTGTAAATGCAACTTTCATATTCTAAACAAGGTAATTTTCTGATTATACTATACAAAAATCTAAAAATGAAATTTTGTAAAGGGTATGTGCAGGATCATCATGGAAAAAATAGGCCCTTATGTGGCGAAAAATTCAAAAAAATCAAAGTTAGGCAAGTTGACGTAAAAATTTGAATAAGTTATCTATATTATTTCAACAATATGTAAGAATAGAATTTGTAGCAAATTGAATATAGTTTCTAGACTACTAGATTTATTTTTAAAAAAAGAAAATCTATTTGGTGAAAATTTGAAATTTCAATGCAGTAGTACTTAAATTTCAGGGAAAAAATAAGAAGTAGGTGTTTGTCTGACCACCCTCACCACAATAAAATGATTAAAAAAATTTATAAGACTCATGTCTCGATGTGATGCATATTTTTTTGTAATTTTTTTCCAAGTAAATAATTAATTATGAATTTTTTATTACAAATTTTAAAAAATATAAAAACTCGTATGTCTAACCACCTTAACTTGGTCAAAACTTCATGAAATTTAATTTATTTATTTTTAATCCTATAGTATGTGAAGCATAGAATGTGACACATGTTTTGGATTCAAAAATTGTGATATTGTTTGAAAGCTATAGATGTTTTACAATTAGCCTATCAATCAGGACTTTAGTCGTAACTCAAATAGAAAATTCAAAGTAAAGAATAATTTATTAAATTCAAAGTAAAGCATAATTTATAATGGTGGAAAGCTGATAATCTCCTTTAAAAACCTTTTTCATTTCATCAATTTTGGGTAAAAAAAGTCATCATCCACATACCCTACACATACCCATCATATCGCCACTTTTTGGCCCATCATGATCCTGCACATACCCTAAATGCAATTTTGAAAGCACATAATGCACTAAATGTTCCAAATTAAGCTAGATATGATGAAATTGATGAAACAGAAACTCAACAAACTGTAACAGAGATTTGAAAGTAGTAAATAGAAGCACAAAAATGAAGATTTTAATTTCTAGAAATGCAGATCATGACATGATCAAGGACTCATTTTCCCTATGGAGAATGGGTCCTAGATGAGGTTTTTGAAACTTATTTTTATAGATTTTTAGGTGTTTTCCAGTGGTTTTTCAGATTCGGGTTTGCTATAGTAAGTTTCAGGTTGATTTTTTGTAGAATGTACTGTGAAATTTAAGTGCAAAATGTGACAAAAGGATGACCTAAAATACCTAGTTTGATATGCAATTTTGTTTCAATTTTCAAATAAAAATTTATATGATATAAATGATATGAAAGATGACTAATTTTTTTGTATTTTTTAGATTTAAAGAATGCAAGCAATACAATCCTAAAACCCTAGATGAGATGCAAATTTGAATGCAAAATAAACACCCTAAATGAGATCTAATTCAATGCAAATGAATGCAAATGAATAAAAGATCTAGATCTAGGATGAAAATGACCCCAAATTTAGAAAACTACAATGCTCAAAAGATCGAATTCACCAAAATGAAACATACGAAAAATGAGAGGGGGGCGCCCAAAATGTAGGACAAAGTTGTTCACCTCTCTTTTTTCACTCTATTTCATTCAATATGAGGGTTACAATGTGCAAATGAGTTACAAAAATAAATCCTAACCCAAATACTAGTAAAAAGGAAAGTTTTAAGGTCAAATGTTGTGTACTAGTTGCAAAAAGTGTTTTTTCGGGCCTCACTGAGGACTCATTCACCCTATGGCAAATGGGTCCTGGCTAGGGTTCTAGAAAATCATTTGTTGGGTTATGTTCTTCAATGTTTGCACTCCCAGATCCTAGTCAGAGACTATCAAAAAACCAAAAATAAATCATGTAGCTTATTTTCCATGATTTGACAACTTTCTTAGCAACTTTGACAACTTTTACAATTTTTCTCTCCAAATGATCTTAAACCTAAAACCTGCAATTACACATCAAAGGAGAGAAAAATGTTGTTTTGTTAGGGAATAAGGGTTTTCCTTGGTCAAACCTTGTTTCCGTAATTAAACCTTGAAATGAAACAATGCATAAAGGAATGATGAATGAACAAAATGCAATGTCACAACTCACCAAACCTTAATTGAAACCTTAGAGTAGAAATCAACAATCTAGAATTAAGTGACCTCAATGAATGTAGATCTTGATCACAACACTTGATTGGAAACAATGCCTTGAACACTTGATTAGATCTTCAATGCTACATGAACACATTAGCTCAACAACATACATGATGCATTATGCCTTTGACATGATGATATGAATCTTGATTGCTACAATAATACTCTATGTATCTACCTTTGAATGCCTTCTTGAATGCTCTTGAATACATTATAATGATCTTGTGAAATCTTAGGATGTTTGAATGAAAATTTCTATGATTGCTTAGATGAAACTTAGTGAAATAGCCTTGTATTTATACATATCTTATCATTAAATCCAAAAATTCAAATAGCACAAGCTGACATCAGATTTAGGATTTGAAATCATTAAAATACATCCAAAAATATATCCCATGGGGGGGTCCTAGGTCTAAGTGAGGACCCATTTTCCATGTGGTGAATGGGTCCTAGCTTACTTAGCTAGGACACACTTCAAACAATGTGTAATGCCATGTGAAAATAGGGTCATAGGACCTAGTGAGGACTCATTCACCAAGTGATGAATGGGTCCTAGGTCACTAACGTAGGACACACACCTTCAAAAATTAAGTATTGTGTAATATCATTTATGAATGTCAGGCTTTATCACTCAGAATCTGCAATTAATTAGGCTTGGATTTGAATTAAAGGGGCCAATTAAGGAAAATGAAGCTCAATTAATTAATTAGGCTTGAATTTGAATTAAAGGGGCCAATTAATGCACCATTAAGTCCATTTTATTAAAAAGGTACCTAAACTTAATGTGAATGTGAAAAACACATTACAAAACTAAATTAAGGCAACCTTAGGCTCATTTAAATATTAATTATTCCCAATTTAAGTGTGAAAAAGGGATACTTTTTTCGACACTACATTTATTTAATTTTAAAAAATGTAATTTATAAATTAATAAATTTAATAAAATTTAACTTTTTAATTACTAAATGTAAAATATAGTTGTTTATAAAAATTAATATTTTAAGCTATATTAGTTATAATTTAAACTACCTAAGTTAACTAAAATTGAATTATCACATTTAATATAATTAATTTTAAATTAATCAAAAGTTTAAAATAATTTATAATTTAAAAATATTGGGTAGAGCATTAAGCGGTTTTCGAATATGTTGAAATCTGAGAAGGCTTCAGGAATTTCTTCTTCTGACGATGTAATTTCAAAGGTTTTTGTGGCTTCCCATGGTGGATTGAATGGAACAACCATGCTTCCATTTTTTCTTGAAAATCAAACTCTACCTAATTTCGATGAAGGCTTTGCTGGTAAAAAAAAATCTCCCACCAAGTCTCCTCAAGTCCATGTGGGGGGTCCAATGCCATGTTTCAAGGATGCAAGATTGTCCTCTAAGCCTCTAGAATTGAACCCTAGTTTGGCTAGGGTTTCATAATTTTGATGCTCAGAAAATTCCATATTGAGTGAATCAATACCTCTTTGTCCTACTTCTGGGTCTTAAGAATTGATAGGCTCTAAGCTTGGTGATAGCCTTACATTTAGGGACATGCTTATTGGTTCAAGTCAAGAGGAAAAATTTAAATTTGTAGCATGGGATGCTCGACCATTGAAGGACAACTAGGTCCCCATAGGGTATAGGATCTCTATGAGCTACCCAAAAACCCTCATCAAAAAGGCATCCTCCTTTTTTTAAAGAAGCTAAAAAATGAGGTTGATGCTGGTGAATAGTTTTTTGCATCCAACGGTTTGATTGGCCACTTCAATCATTTGTGGCCAAAATTACTAGATCTATATGACCAGATTTCAATGGTATAGCAACCCACACTCAAAGGTAATGCAAAAGTCTACCCTTGTGCCCAAGGGTTTTTATTGTGGTGTTTGATTGCATCCAGGATAGGGATGCAATTTTGCAAGAGAAATGGTGTTGGGGGAAAAGCTTGCTCCTTCTCAAGCTATGGTTTCTAGATTTTAACCCTGCCACTACATCTTTTTATGTAAAACACATTTGGATTCAACTTCCAAACCTTCCATTACAATTTTGGTTTGTGGATTGCTTTCATGTGATTGGTGACTCTTTGGGAAGCTTCTTGGTAGTGGATTTAGGCACAACTAATTTTACCCACACAACCTTTCCCACATCTTGGTTGATATGGATATCACAAGAGATCTTCCCACATACATCACATTCAAGATTTCTTATCATAGATGGACACAACTTTTGGACTTTGAATGTTTACCATTCCTCTGCAGGAAGTGTTTTGAAATTGGAAATATGGCCAACTCTTGCTCTAGAGTCATCAAAAATTTGGTTCAACAGTCTTGGTGGGATAATTCTCTACCTCATCATTATTCAATCAAATCCCCATCAAAGGAGAAGGATAAATTGAAGCCTCTTCAGAAGCTTGATCCCCCCAAAAAATTTGTGGTAGGGATAGGTAAGACACATCAAACTTTGAAACCTTCTTTAGAAGTGATTTTGGCACATAAGCAACCTCTTCAATTAGATAAGGAAAATTTAAATTCATCAAAAGGTGATCCTCAAATTTGTGTTGGGTGCTCATCAACACTTGGTAATTGGAGTAATCCATTGGTTGTATCTGAAATGGTGGACACCATTAAATCGTAAAAGAATGTGGATGGGGAGGGCTAGCAAGAAGTTGAGAATAAGAAAAAGAAAATCCTCAGGTTAGAATTGGATTGGATTAAATAACAATTGTGTTCTCATACCAATTTTGGTGCCCAAATTACAACTTAGAATAAGCAATAGATGTGTTTGTACCTCTTTGATGCAAATTTTGCATGCTAGTCATGGCTGGCAATTTATGTAAATTTTATTTTAATCAATAAAACTCTCTTACGTATCAAAAAAAAAATTACAATTTAAATTATCCAAATTGAAACATCTAATTATTTAAATAAATTTTTAAAAATGAAATGAGTTTTTTTTTTAAATCATCAAAACTATAATGAAGTTTCTTTTCCAACCCAAATCTACATAAATTTTATGGATTAATGATTCAACTTCAACAACTTTTGATAGAATGAATTATCTGGAATACACTACTGATGAAAACACAAACTAGCCCTTCACTGCTATAAACAATCTCAACTACAGCTCACCAAATCTACATTGACAAATATGCAACCAATACAAGATTTAGTTTTACAATTATATTTGTCAATTATCTCAAATTAATATAGAATGAACGATTGAGAATAATTTAAATTTAAACATTCAAATTCACATTCATTACTCTAAACATTACACCATTTTATATCCTATTTTACATACATAAAATTTCAGCTTTCCTAAGTAGATTGTTCTCAAATTTCATAAAATAATTTAAATACATTTTAAATATTTATTGCATCTCATATGGCGTTGCCCATTACACTCTTCTTGCATAACCTCTCTCTCAAATCTGCACACCCAATATTTTTCAATTTGAATTCATTTAATTCATCATATGAATTGCTCTACGTTGCCATCCCAACGTGCTCTTTCCTCACGTGTTGTGCACCCCTCTAATTACCTATACATCTTTTAAAGTTGATTCAACTATACATAGCCTCCATTCATTAAACCATTTTCCCTTTGGTGGTGCCAAACTTCTTCTTGATCTGCATTGTATTCATTCCTATGCCCCAAACACTCTTACTCAACCTTTCCTCCTCTGGTTTTCCATGCAACCCCTTGAATCAGAAAATTTACTTCTTTTTTTTTCTCTTTCTGAAAATATTTGGCACCTCCCTCATTCTTGACTTGCATTATCTTTTAACCCTCACATAGTCTATCTTTTGGTCTTCTCTTTTTATCCCTATATTCAGCTTCCAATGCCCTTTCAATTTTTCCACGTAGGCATTCCCTTGCATTGCTTATAATTTTTTATTTATGTGTTTATTTAAATCTTTGTATCCTTTTACAAAGCTCGACCCCTTGTATTTTATATATTATTTTTCTTTCATCTACCTTTCACTTGGATTCCATAAGGCTATGTGACCTTCCATTTCAACCCCACAATCTGCCATTTCATCTTTGACTACATTCTTTTTATTCAAAGTGACAATAATTCTCTTTCCATAGCCCCCATTAAAATTTAATAAAAATTTATATGATCAAATTTAATTACAAGAAGTAAATTGATAAGCATATCCGATCTCCTAGGATCAGGAAATGAATATTCAAATGCATGATGATAAATGGTGTTTTCCAATATATGAAAAAATGTCATCAAGTTAAATTGACTTTCGAGGACATTAATAAATTGAAGCAAAACTCAAATGAAATAATTTTGGTTGATGCAAATTATGCGAATACCCGAATGCTCCTACATTAGACACATTGGGTTGAGAGATTGTGAGCATAGTCTCACAATGGCGGAGTTGAGTGATAAATCACTCTTTGAGATTGCAAACAATCTATAGTGAACTCCATCGTTGTATCAAGTGCACCAAAAATATTTCTTCCTCTTCTTCCAACACATGTCTGGAACATGTGTCATCTTCCTCCAATAATATTGAACCCTCTTCATCCTTCCCGTTGTGGACTCATGTCCACCATGAACTGACCCCCTCCACAAAATACTCTCCACACTCCTATTCTCATTCCTGGGATTTATTCTACTGCGGATCAACCACCTCCACCAAGCATTACCTGCAATATCCACTATAATTTCTATATGCAAATATCTATTATCTAAACTCCAATCTACAACTACATCATAATCTACTTCTACTACCTCATGGAAATAAAAAATTTCCATCTGCATGCTTTCTTCCCTCTCTACATGCTCTTCTACTTTCAGTAAAGAATATAAATACTCACCACAACAAAAATTTACCTCATTTATTTTTGCTAGTGTAACTTTTCCCTCCTCATCATCTACTGTAACACCTTCAAACTTTATTGTTGCAATCTCAACTATAACTTCATTCTCTATAGGGTTTACTTTCACCTCTTCTTTCTTCCATCTCAGGATGTTGTCCTTGCTCTTCTTCTCACTCCTCTTTATCATTTTCTTCTCACCTTTACCAATATTAAATTCTCCAAATTCTCTATCCTCACTTCGATCTTTCCCACTTCCTCACAAACCATCTATCCTATCTTCTCAAACTTCTCATATTCTTCCTTCTAATATTGTTCCCAAAACAATATTCTCATGGGTCTCCTCATGACCCACCCCATCTTGTCTATTGCAATCTCCCACAACTCACATTATTCGTGGCTTTAAGCTTCAAGCTCTCTTACTGCTCTAGATTCCTCACACACCTGCAATAGCCCTCATGAGTTTCTTCTCTACCACCTTCTTTCTTCTACTCTACCCACCTGTCCTAGCATAAGTTGCCTCACATTCGGTGATCTACTTATGCACTTAGAACTCAATAATGCACTCAACACCCCAGGCTCTAATACCAATTAACACAAACAAAAAAATTCAATCCTCATCTTGTCATCCCACTCAAACACAATTTATTTAGACAATCTCACAAAATAAAACCAATTAATGATGAACCAACAAACTCCCTCTTCTTAGCCAAATGAGAACTTGATTCAATATTCCAATTCTAGAAATTTAAATTGTCTCTTCCAATTCAACTTCAATTTCAAATTGAAATTAACATGAAAACATAATACACAAATAACCCATTAATTTATTTACTTCACAAATAAATATAATTAACAAGCTACTATTTTATTTGAATAATAATTTCCTTTGTTTTAACATTTCTTCTCTTCTTCTCTTTCAATCTTCGTTTGCAGAAATTACCTCCATTCTTCTTATTTCTAATGCACCACTTCATTTCTTCTTGTATTTGTCGTCATACATTATTTACCTTTAGCGTATCCCTCCATTACTAGCCTTTACACACCTATTCTCATTTAATTTATTGATTTGCATTCAAAATGTTTGTCTTGCCTTGTTGATCATTCTTTCTCTCTCCAACTTTCAAGAAAGTTAATGATCTCCGATATGGGCGACATGGTTGGTTGTTTGTTCTATGAACATTTCTTACCTCCAGCACCTCCCTACCTATCACATGGCGTGATTTCCCCCTACTATATGTGAAACCCCTTACTCTCACTCACAAAACCCCTATCTTTGTTTTTCTCTATTTTCAAATCTACAGTCTATGTGAATATGAGGCTCGACCCCCCTCATTGTTATGCCTTTGTAGCCTCTTTCTCATTTTTTTGTCCCCAAATGTACCCCTTTAGTTACTTTTCCTTAGCATTGATCTCAATGGTTTTAATTTATTTTTTAATTATTTCCTTTTCAATTTTCCACACCCCTATGTGTATATCATATGACTACACTTGATTTATTTTCATTATACATTTGACATTGCATTTTAAACTAATTTAAACTATTTTTCCTTGAGTTCAACATGAAAACCAAAGGGAGATTTTGCAACCACCAATATGCAAAACCATTTTTTATGATATGGCAACAGCGAGAGAACTATGCAAATCCTTCTTTGATGATTATTTGTGCTCTTCAAAACTTTTCCTTTGCCAACAGATTTTAATGTGACTTGATATTTTATCATTGAATGTCTTCGCCTCTTCCAAGGTCACATTCATGTTTCCCTACCAACAGAGAACATCAACCAAAATTGAAGCAAAATGAGACATCTCCAAAAAAATTGAAACGCCATTTTTTGGTTGATGCGAGATTGCGCATTTGCCTGGGATGCTCATGATACATCAACTACTCATTATGATACCTTAAGTCTTCCCTTGTTCCCAATTCTTTCTCCAATTCCATGTAGGCTCCTTGCCAATTCTTGTTCTCTTCTCTTTCTTTTATCCTTTAAAATATTCTCTACTTTTTATAAATTATTTTATAGTTAATTTTTGTTTAAAACTTATTTTAAATCTATAAAATAATTTCAAGATAAATATAAAACAATTTTTTTGACTAAATGTATTTCAACATTTAATTTCTAAAATATTTCTAGGATAATCCAAAAATATTTGTTAGAATAATAATTTAATACAATATAAATTTTAAAACAAAAATAATAATTAAATTTGATTGAGGATAATTTCGACACTAGTAGATGATTATCTCTCTTTTTTAATTTTTTTCATATAACTAAAAGAAAAAGAAAAAGAATTCTTCAATTTAAAATTTAAAACAACCTTTATCCTTTATTTTAATTTATTTTATTTTTGAATTCTAATATTTTAATATTTTTAATTTATCTTTAATAAAATATCTATTTAATTTTATTAACATAATTTTAAAAATTAATTATCATTTTTATTTAATAAATAAATATTTTTAAAATTAACTATTATATATTTTTTTAAAGTACTACAATAAAATCATCATGATAGATATTGATAGAGCATATGATAGTTTCATCGTCTTTTCTAGGTTTGATCCTTTAATTTTTTGGGTTTGTAAATGACAGTATCAATGGGAAAAGGGGTGTATAAAAATTGTATCTTATTCAATGCTCATCAATTGCACTCCTATTATATTCTTTTATATAGATCATGGTCTAAAGTAGGTGACCCTGTCTCCCCTTTCCATTTCCTAATTGTGGTTGAAGCATTGGATTAGACTCTTAAGCATAAGTCTATTGAGGGGAGATTGAGAGGGATCTAAACTATCTCCAATATTGATAATATTACCCATCTCTAGTTTGTTGATGATACTATGGATTTAAATTTCCTCGAGCTCCCTTTGGGTTATTTTTATTTTTATTTTGCTAAGTACCAGCCCGTACCACATCTATTTGAATATTTTGGACCCCTTTTTTATGAGCTTCATCTACTGTTGCCACATGTCCGCTAGGCGCTCTCCGCAGGGATTTCTTCCTTCACCCTTCTACTAGCCCCCGCCATGCCGCCCCATGTCAACACTACAGGAACTTCAAGACTGCTTCCCTTCACTTTTCAACCGGGCCCCATCCGTGTGCCATGTAGCATCTATCCATGTTCACTATTTGGTGGACCCCACAGTTAGCGCTAGTAATGAAGACTTCTCCACGTGTCTTCCCCACATGGGTTTTGATCGCAAGGAGAGAGGAAGGAACCACAAGCTCCGATCTGCCGCCATGTGTCTCCTCTATGGGGATTCTATCGAGTGGAAGCAAGGAACAAGCAACGAGCCCCGCTAGATTGCCACATGTTCTAACTGCCTCCATGGGTGAGTGACACATGTTTGAGTGAGGTTT
>VDFB02119949.1:0-12703 GCA_007258455.2 Sequoia sempervirens | reverse complement strand
GTTCACCAATGTAATCAAGGGAAAATCAGATTATTGTTAGAGGGGTTAGCACAATAACATTAAGATTCCAATGAAATAACAAAGCACAAAGGAAATAAAATGAAAACAAAGGGAACAATGTTACCCTAAGTCTTCATCTTCCATGGTTGACCTTTGTTACACCTCCTAGCTTGCAGGAAATAAAGATGCCCTCAGATTTCAAATGAGCAACTATGACAAATGACAAAGCCCTATGCAAGTGTTGAAGGATTTGTATAAAAGAAATGACCTCACAATGACCTCACAATAGACTAAGATGACAATGACTGCAAATGACAAAATAACCCAAGTTGACAAAATGAGCATGAGATAGAGAGATCCAAAATAAGAACAAAATTGCCATTTTATAAAAACTACAATTTTGAATGTGTGGCTAGGATGAGAAGATGACAAATACCCTAGAATCAATGATCAAGATTGAATGTTGTAGTAAGAATTAGGGTTAGGTCAAAATTAGGGCAATGTCAAGAAATGAATGGCCAAGATTGAATTATAAGATAATTCAATCAAGGGTCAAAATTAAATGAGATGTCAAAAGATAAGATTTGATTTGGAAGATAAGATGGCATGGACAAAGAGGTTGCTGGAGAAATTAAATAATAAAATTTATTTACTCCAGGTGACCAGTGAATAATTAAATAATAAAGATATTATTAAATTATAGAGGAATGTGACAAAATGAATTATTTTGAATTAAATGATGATTTAATTCAAAATTCAAGAGAGTGGACTAAATTA
The DNA here is from genome assembly GCA_007258455.2 of Sequoia sempervirens. Lineage (NCBI taxonomy): Eukaryota > Viridiplantae > Streptophyta > Pinopsida > Cupressales > Cupressaceae > Sequoia > Sequoia sempervirens. Next base: position 11,926 of record VDFB02119949.1, on the reverse strand, counting down.
AATAAATTAACTTTATTTAATTTAATGAGAGAAGAGGTTAATGAATAATTAAATAATCAAAATAATTATTTAATTATAGTAGAAAATGGACAAAAATCAAATAAAATTAGAATTTATTTAATTTTAAAAAGAAGGGGACTTAATTAGTGACGTAATTAAATAAATAAAATTTAATTAATTAATCAAGGAGAATAAAGATAAAAATGAATTAATTAAATAATTAAAATTATTTAATTAATAGAAGAATTATGACTTTAGAAAATAATTAAATAATTAAAAATTATTTAATTATTAAGAATGAAAGGGTCAATGTTGAATAATCTAAGAGTTGTAAGCCTAGGACAATTTTATGTGTCTACATTCACTATTGATGGTCATTGGTGAGCAAAGAAAACCACATCATTATTACTACGTAGTATATCTCCAACAAAAGTACATACAAATCAGTGGATTGAATTCTTTTCATCTTTCAACCACACATACCTGTCAGTAATTATGTGCAACATTCATCACTTTTGTATGGATCTTTATATTGATTGTTGTTGTGGAGATAGTGTGTGATTGGTGAAAATTATTTATTTGGAAGGATGTAACAAGGTTAGGGTAGCATATATTGTGATAGTTTGAATATCCATTTATGTTGTGATTGTGTGTCGATGAAATTTCTACTTGAATATTACCAAGAAAACTTTAGTCTTTTGAATCTAGTTTAAAAGTGGTCATGGAGAAGGAGGACATGTTTTAAACATGTATTGTGCCTAATATGAATCTATGAAAGCCACGAGTTTGTGAAAACTAGTATAAGGTCCTATGTTGATTTGAAGTTTAATTCCTTCACTATGATTATGTTTCCCTAGCCATAGAAAAGAAAAAGAAAATTTGATACCTATCAAAAATCTCAGTAATCTGATTAAAGAAGGCCCATAGCTCAAGAATAAGGTCATGAAGATCATGCCTATCTAGACCAAATTGGGTTAGAGAACAAGATTTAAAGGCTTCATCATGGTGGGCGATAAGAACAAAGAAGTTGCCTTCACTATTAGATGGGCCTTGATTTTAGCTAGGATTTCTATCATCCCTTTGGGGTATGATTATTTGGGGAGCAAGACTGAGAAGATCCATAATGTGTCATGTAAGATTAAGAAGATCATTTATTTTGTGGGTTGGTGTTCTACTTGGTTTAAGTTTGGTATCAATTATCAACCCCCAACTATGGATTTTGGAGGGGATCTTGCCAAGGTCCATAGGGTAGTTAGTATAATATCTAACTCCATAGGTGTTGTTGATGTCTTCTTTCATGTTGATCACAATTTTAATCTCATGTATGTCAAGAATGCTTTTGTGAACTGGTATGTTGGTGAGGGTATGGAACAAGGGGAGTTATTAGGAGGCAAAGAAGATGAGGATTCATTAGATGATGAAGCTAACATTAATGACTTTTGTGCTAAATTTGCATTAGTACTATAAACCTTCATGTGTTGGAGGTTGGTGGCACTAGAGGATGGAATAATTTCCATCATCTCAAGTCACCTTCTCACCTTGAGATGATGCTCTACATGAGAAGCGTTTTTGGCTTTAATTTCTTTTTTTTTCTTAATATTGTTGATGGATTGAAGAATACATACATTGTGAAGTTTGATTTTGGGAGACAGGGAAGGGGTTTGGTGAAGAGCTTAGTAAGAATTTTTTCCTAGAGATTTCATGAGACTGTGAATAAGGATTACACCTTTATGAGGGTCGAGGAGATAACTTGGAGTTGATAGTTGTCTAGTATTTATGGTTAGGACCAAGGGTTATACCTTTACAATGGTCAAGGAGACAACTGGGAGGGTGGTTGTCTGATAACTATGGTCTATGATTCGAGAGTTCATGGGAGGAAGAACTCAAGAATTTGGCTCAGAGCTTCACCTTTTTGAGGGTTACAAGGAAACTTGGAGGAGTTCCACCTTATTCAGGATTTGTTTCTTCAAGGAAGATCTTCACAAAGATTTATATACATTTTGTATTCAGCAAGTTTTATTATGTAAGCCTTAAGGGGGGTCCCTAGGAAAGGTGATTTTGTGGTTTTAGGAATAATGTAATAAGGGGGGGAGAATTATTACTTATATTACATTTCTTAAGTACTATCGATTACATTGTCAGTTATGATCAGTTTTCTACCGATTACATTATCAATTATGATTGGTTATTGAACTATTTCTTATGTATAAATCTGCCTATGATCAATCAATAATCAATCAAGTATTTGACCCTTTAGATTTTGAATCTCAAGTGAGGGTAATTCATCTTGAGGGAATATTATATCTAACTTTGTTTCATGCATACAACAAACAAGGTTGCTACATCATTCGATTTGATAGAAGGCGAGACATCAATCTTCTACAAAGCATCTCAAAGCATCCCATGGTACGTAGGTGATGTTTGAATCAAGTACCAAAGGGAAATATTTGCTAGAGTATTACAAAGTTTCTCAACAAGATCATATTCTTTACCACTACATTAAGGAAGGCTAGGCAGAGGTGGATGATATGGTTGAAGGGATGGAATGGATGTTGGCATTTATTTTGGTTGCTTACTATTTCCAGTGTTATATATGTGATCCACCATGTGATAACTTGGTTTCTTTAAGGAATCTTGTTGAATACATGATTACTAGTGAGTTATTTTGTAAATTTTATGATATGGCCATGAGGTTTAGGAGGCCTTATAATGAGAAGTGGTTTAGGAGGTCCAATAATCAAATGTGGGTTTATAATTTTAGCTTGCTAGCAATCTTTTATCAATTGAGTACCTAATGTCAATTGTGAACCTTCATTCATACAACTCACCTTACTATCATTTGAAAATATATTAATGATTTCATCCTCTTATGCAAAAAAATATTCCCAAGTAGGAGAGGTAAATTGGGAGGGAAAGAAACATGATTCTCATAATTCTTAGTTATTGGAACCTCTTGCACCAAGATACTCTCACAAGTAGGAGAGATATTGGGAGAAGATCAAACATGATTGTCATTATTGTCAATGATTGCATCCTCTTGCACCAAAATACCCTCACTAATAGAGGATATGTTGGGAGAAGAATGAAGATTAGGTAAAGTGATGTTAATAAATGTATTAATGATTTTATTTTGTTCCTTCACAATGTTATTATAGGTAGAAAAAATAAAGGTAGGAAAGCCATATTTTGTTTATATATCAAAACTATATTTTTGGAAAGAAAACATGTTATTATCCTTTAGATAAAACTAATGATGCAAAGAAAAATTAGACAATTTTCAAAATTAACTTCCAAAATATGAACCGGATTTGAACAAAGACCACAAATAGAGATTTGCATAGAAAATTTCATCCCAAATTGATTGGACAGGGCGCTATGCACTCTAGACTAGAGAGGAAAATTTGGAAAACTCATAATCTAGATGCCACTTACATTTTTAAGGGTCTCATATTGTAGAGGTTTAGATATGGAAGTAAACAAAGTTCTGGAAATGTATAAAAAACTATTTTTTCTATATGAAACACATACATGCATGTAAATTTTTGATATTTTGAGAATAATGTAATCTATTTAAATGAGGATTTTAAAATTTAAAATTTTGTAGTTGATTGAGTTTTCTAAAAAATACAAAAAAGCAACGCTTTTTATTTTTTTTGAAATAAACATATTATGCAATTTCTTCACTCTTTCAATATTTTTCACTAAACTATGCATGCACAAATGATAAAATAATATTTCAATTATATACATATGAATGAAAATAACTCAAAAATAATCCCTAAACAAGGAAAGTAAAATCTAAAATTATACAATTTAAATCCAAAAATATTTTTCAATTTTGGATTTTTATGATGAACAAATAATGCAAATGCATATTTTTGAAAGCTAAATAAATGCAAGATCTAGAAAGAACCTAGGCTTTTTAGAATTTTATGCTATGAAAAAATAGAAAATTGCAACTACATGATATGTCATTTTCACCAAAATGTTTGATTGAAAAAGGGATCCTCAACTTTGTGTGTAGATCACTAAGATAAATCCTTTTTCAAATAACATTAAAATCCAAATCAAAAAGGGTGGGAAATTGGATAACAACCAAAAAGAAGATCCAATTTACCATAGAAATAATTCATTTATTTCTTTCACACTTTATCGAATTTAATATGGATTTATTGATTTAATTTGACTATGCAATCTAATCTAAAAACATAAAATTTCCACACAAAAGAAACTAAAATTTCCAAAAAGAGGTAGATCTAAGAATGGAATAGAGAGAGGAACCTATGTTATAACTTTGAGCCTGAAGTATCTGGTCAGGGGTTTGGGGTGTCCTAGACTAGGTTGCTACATTTTTAGATCCGGATACTCTGAGTTGTGAGTTATTGTCTTCCCTTTACTTCTCGAGGACTATCTTCTATTGAAATATTTGAATTTCACTTGCACACATAAAAATAGGGGGAAATGTTGTGTTGTATAGGTTCTTTCCTTTAGTCAAACCTCTTTTTTTTTATTTCTACCTCCATGTACAACAATTTATGATGATCAAGAGGGCATACCCTAGGTCAACCTAAGGCCAACCAACAATAATTGATTGAAATGATAAATGATAAATGATAAATGGAAATATTACCTTGATGTCAAATCTTTGATAAAGTGATTCCACACATAAGTTGCCAGAATTATTTATTGATGGATACCTTGATTGGTTGATAGACCTATAAAAGGTTATTTCCAAAAATACAATAGGTTGTTGTAGATAGCATGTGGAGGATAGCTCAATACTTCTCCATAATTATATCATAATCACTTCTCATTCATAATTGCCTCCATAATCTTCAAAATGAGAGAGAATTTTTTTTTTTATTAATGTAAAGATGGGAAGGGCCCATACCCTTACAAAATGTCCATGAAGGCCAAATAGAGGAGCTTATGAGATATGAGGCACCTAAAACGAAAAGAAAAAATAGATAAGTAGAGATCAACAAAAATTAGAGAAAAAAAACATAGGAAAATACCAACCAAGAACTAGGATAGGTATTAATCACCCAACAAGTTGAGGCCATTAATTTATTACAATTATTTTGCTAGAAATTGCAATTCTTCTTCAAATGATAGCATTTTATTTTGTGTGGGCTTTCCCTCTTGGATATTATACATAGTAGAACAATCAACATTTTTCCCTTCCTTTTAGATAGAGAAACTTCCTAAAAATCCTCCCCAACCCTCTTGGCACGGTTATAGTGCAACTCTTTCTAGAACACTTGAATGGTGACCATAGTATTTTTCACCATTTTCTTGTTGTAATTAACTAACTCCTATAAGCACTTCAGAGTTTTTTGCCGGTTGCTACACATAGTAGCCACCTCTTCCTACAACTCTCCCCTCTCCTTTACTGTCTGAACCATAGCCTTAAGCTCCTCAACATTGGTCTCCAAATTGGCCCAGTTCTCAAAATACTTAGCAAGAGAACAAAATAGGTCCCAACAACCCTCATCATTGACTTCACCTGACCAGGCCTCCTTATGGTTGAGCACCTTCATTTCTATATTCTAAATTTTATCTTTAGTTGTAATTAATTGAGTGAGCAACCATTTCATAATATAGTTTTGGATGTTTACAAATTCAATCAAATCATTCATTTTTAGTCTTAGAGTGGCATAAATGGCACAAAAAATTTCTTCCATATTAGATTATTTAGGGACATTATCTAGGTTAACACAAAGGGTGGGGGAATGTGGAGGACTGGTAAGGTTGGTCAATATAGGAAATTTGGAGGATTTAGAATATTCTTCCCGATTAGGAGAGCCAATAGGGGAACCCTTGGGGGAGGGGTACCAAGAATTGTTAGAATTATCTGAAATAGAGATTTGGGTGGGGTCAGAAAATGATACATTTTTCATAGAAGCTAGGGTGAGGACCTCAAAAATAAGGGATCTACCTTTAGTTATATTGAATCTTTTATATTTTTTGGAAAGTCACAACTCAAGGTCTGGGGTAGAAGGAAGGCCCTCTGAAGTCTTAATAGAATCTCTAACAAAAGGGGTCCTTTTTTGAGGAATATAGGCCAAAGATGGGAAAAGGGTCACCTTGAAATGATATAGCCTAAAAATCAAACCCTGATGAAAAGGTAATTGTTTCCCCTTGTCTTGAACAACCTTAATAGATTGCTCAAGAGAGGGAAAAATGTTCATATATACATTTTAATTAATATTTGTGGGTAGGGGTTGACCTACGATCATTTTTAATTCACAAAATCCTACCAATCAAGATTCCAAATATTTTAAAAAATATTTTTGGTCTAGGCCATCCAACACCCTTGATCGGTGCTTTTTGGCCTGAATTTATAAGGATGATAGAGATTTTACTGATATGGCCCCAAAATGAGTAAATTATTATTATTATAATTAGTGTTACATAGGAAAAATAAGGTGTCAAGGTAGTGTGATGACAATTTACAATGCTACATATATATGGCCATCACTTTTCCAAATACATTTTTTCACTAAATACATATGTAGCACCACTTTAACGCCAATAATATCAAAAAAATATTATTTGAAAAACTTGATGTTTCTATAGTGTAGTAAAATGCATACCCTTGCATTTTCACATTTGTTTGGTCTTGCCTTGCTTTATTTATCCTCATTTATGTCTTAATTGGTCCTATTTTTTGTTCACAAGCCTTATGAATTATATCTTTTTCTAGTTAATCCCGACATTCTCCAATGCATAAATGATAATTTAATAACTCCATCTGTGTGTCCCTATTTTTTGGGTTAGGACTAAAACACCACTTAGGGTGTCTTTGTCCCCAAAAGGTCTCGGGACCCTAAATTTGAGGCATCTTAATTGGGCCCATTTTTGGTGTTTGTGCCCCAAGTTTCATGGCTTTGGACTAAGACACCACCTAGGGAATTTTAGTCCTCTTTGAGTCATTTTCAAGATTTAATTTCAAATTTTGATGGGATTTAGCCTCCTTTATTTAATGAATTCATATGTCGGCTTGGTGTATTGTAATTTCGGGATATTAAGCATAAGTAGGTATAAATACAAGGTTCATTCATTCATTTCAATCAAATTATTTTGTGTCAGCATTCATAATATCAAATTGTGTTCACAAGAGCACTCAAAAGCAGAGTCATCAAGCATTAGGAGCCATTATTAAGATTCAAGCATCATATCAAAGAGCTTCTTGCATCATGTGTGTTGTTATGCTAACATTTGTGATGTAGGGTTTTGATTCAAGAAAGAAATTGAAGATCATTCCTTTGGTTCAAGATTCATATCCATTGTAGCCATTGCACACAAGTTTTCAGACTTTAAAACAAGGTTTGGTCAGTTGTAGTATTGCATGTTGTTCATTCACCATTTCCTTCATTATTTTTATTTCATGTCAAGGTTTAATTACCAACAAGGGGTTTGACCAAGGAAAACCCCCCATTCACTAGAAAACAACAAGTTTTTCCCCTCTTGCATATTTGTGATTGGAGATCTAGGTTGAAGTATTGAAGATCACTTGAAGTGAAAAGTTGTAAAAGTTTCAAAGTTGCTTTACAAAGTTGTCATCTTCATGGAAACTCACCTACAGGTCAAATCCAGAAGTTTCAGAACCTGAGATCGGAAAGGAAGCAAGTGTAGACATTGGAGGTTAGGATAACATTCAGAGTTTTCAAAATTTCAGAATGAGACTAATATGCCACCTTGGGAATCTTAGTCCTCCTAAGAATATTTTTCATAGATTCCTTCAAATCTAGTTTCAACGTTTGAAAACTCCACATCTTCCCAAAAAAATAGTAGCAGGACTAATACGCCATCTTGGGCATCTTAGTCCTCCATAGCACTTTTTGGAAACTTCTTTACATTTCCAGAATCCTCACAACATCTCCAAACTTCCCAGGTACACACATCCTACCTTTTTGAACTGCATAATTTTATAATTTGCACTCTTCATTTAGCTTGCATAGCTAGGGTTTATAGGTTGAATGCTTGTTTGTCTTTTCGAAGAATTTTCTTGGTGGTGAACCCCTTTAAAGTTGAAAGAACCCCCTCCTAGGCCATCCTCATTGTGAATTGACTCATCTTGTAAGGTTTTAAGTCAATCCAATTGGGACACCTAGGACATACTTGAATGATTTGTATGGAGAAAGAGTGATATTCGTATATCCATTTTTCCACCAATCATTTTGGTGAACCCAAATTTTAAGCATTTCTTTCTGATTTGGAGTCCATTAAATTCTTTAGATATAGATTGCATTCATTCTTTCATTGCATCTTCCATTAGTGAAAGTGCATCTAGGGTTTCTTGCATTTTGCATTAGTGAAATCGCATTTAGGGTTTCTTTCATTTGCATTAGTGAAAGTGCATATAGGTTGCATCTTTACTTTATTGCATCATTTCATTTCATTGAAAAAATGAAAAGTGCATTGTTCATCATCTTCATTGAATTTACAAACATTCTTATTGCATTCAAAATTTTAAAAAATTGCATTCCATATTGCATTCAATTGCTTGTTCCTATTACTTTTTCTTATACTTATTTGCAAATTTTTCTATTCCTGAACATCAGTATTTTGCATAGGCAATCTGTAAACACTGTTGACATTCTAGAATTCACTGTTTTTCCTACAAAAAACCTCTACTAGGACGAAAACACCCTTCCTGGCTTCCTTTTCCCTCTCAGGATTTTTTCCTCAGAAGTCTCTCTCAATTGTGTGTTGTCTGTTTCAATCCCTGGAACTTCAGAATCTCACTAGGAGGAACAAGATGCCTTTCTTGGCATCTTAGTCCCTGTTGACTTTGACTCTCCAATTTTTAGGATTTGAAATTTCTTTTCTATGTTTCTATGCGCTGCCTTCAATTTTCTGTTTCAGTTTCCAAAATTGTTGTTATCTCAATTTCTTCCATTTCAAGTTCATTTGTTCAATTTTGCATCATGGATATGTGCTTTGGAAAGTTGTGGATTTTTTTGAAATATTTGGTAGTGTAGCATAGAAAAAAGTACGCCTCTTCCTTGCTTGATTTGGGAATAATTAATGATAAATTGGACTTGATATCACCTTGATCTAGTGTTATAAGGTGTTTTACACATCCACATTAGGTCTTGGGCCCTTGTAAACTAAGTAAAATACATGTCTTGTAAAGGTGTTGTAAAGTGTTGTAAATAACTTTCACACTTTTCTAGAATTTTATTAAGCATTTAAGTCTAATGGACCTATCTTTCCCTTAATTCAATATTGTAAAATATATATTAATTATATTTTCACATTAATCTAGAAGGCTTGTAAATTAAACCTAATTTTAATCTAGTGTTGTAATGTGTTTTACACATTCACATTGGATCTTGTGTCTTTCTAGGCTATGTGGACCTCATTCTAATATTGTAGAGTGTATTTAATCACACTTTCACATTGAAATTTGTGTCTGTAGCCCTAATTACCCTTTATATAATCATTAATAGGCCCCTATGACCCCATCTTATGCATCCTGAGGCTTATTTTGATCAAAAACCTGACTATAACAACATATAAACCTAATTTTTTCACTCCCTGACATCCCAGCTAGCAAAAGAACCCCTGTGGGACCAATTTTCCACTTTGGGTGAATGATTCCCATCTAGGTAAGACCTATTTGGTCCATTTTTGAGGTTTGAGTAGGAAAATTTGGGTTTTAATTTTAAATTTCTCCTATGTTTTCCTTGGGGATCAAATTAATGGGAATTTGAATGGCTTTCCTATATAAATAATCTCTCAAACCATTATTTCATAATGCATTCATATTATCAAGTCAACTAAGCTAGGGTTATGTATTTTCAAAACTTCACAATATTAATTCTAAGGCATTCAATGGAAGATTCTTCATCCATTGTTGCAACAATTCAAGATCTATCATCATGGAAAGTTTCTAATTGTATGGGTATGAGCAGGATCATCATGGAAAAAAAAGCCCTTAAGTGGCAAAAAATTTAGAAAAATCAAAGTTAGGCAACTTGACGTAAAAATTTGAATAATTTATCTATATTATTTCAAAAATATGTAAGAATAGAATTTTTAGCAAATTGAATGTAGTTTTTAAACTACTAGGTTTATTTTTAAACAAAATCTATTTGGTGAAAATTTGAAATTTCAATGTAGTAGTACTTAAATTTCAGGGAAAAAATAAGTAGGTGTCTGTCTGACCACCCTAACCACAATAAAATGATAATATTTTTTTATAATATTTTAGATATAAGTAGAGGACTCATGTCACGATGTGATGCATATTTTTTTGTAATTTTTTTCCAAGTAAATCATTAATTATGAATTTTTTATTACAACTTTTAAAAAATATAAAAACTTGTATGTCTAACCACCTTAACTTGGTCAAAAATTCATGAAACTCATTTTTTCTTTTTTTAATACTTATAGTATACAAAGCTTCATATAATATGATGCATGTTTTGATTCAATAAATGTGATACCATTTGAAGGTATAGATGTTTTTCAATCCCGGCTTGTCAATGAGAACTTTGAGTGGTAATTCAAATGAAAATGAATAATTATTTATTAAATTAAAAGTAAATCATAATTTATATTGGTGTAAATCGAGTCTCCTTTAAAACCCTTTTCATTTCATTAATTTTGGGTAAAAAAAAATCGTCAACCACATACCCTACAAATACCCATCATATTGCCACTTTTTGGCCCATTATGATCCTGCACATACCCATTAATTCATGTTCATGCTTCATTATCTCATTTCTTTATTTTGTTTTAATTACCTAAAAGGGGTTTGACCAAGGAAAACCCCTATTCCTCTAACAATCAACAAGTTTTCCTCTCTTTATGTGTGATTGTAGGTCTTTAGATTGAAGAAAAATGGATTGGAAGCCTTCAAGAGTGCCAAAATGATAAATTTGCAAATGTTGTCAAAGTTGTCATGAAAAGTTGTCAAGAAACAGAAAATTGGATCTAGGGAAAAATATCCATCCAATCTGGATGAAATTAGTGGGAAACTGCTTATTTCATCTATCTTCAAAGGCTTGCAAAGTTTTAGTTCAAGATTTTGCTCCTCTAGGACACTTTTCAACAAAATGGGACTCATCCCCCAATAGTGGTGAATGAGTCCCACTATAAGTGTTTTTCAGAGATCTCTATAGATTCAAATACCCTTTTGGCTAAAACTTGTTTCATGACAGTTTTCCAGAATTGGGACAGATTCAGCCATAATGGCGAATGAGTCCTACTAGGCCTAAAAAGCAGCAATTTCAGAATTTTAGAGATATTTCCAATCTTCAACACATTTCCAGGTCCACACTTTCTATTTCATAACTTTCTAGTTTTCTTTATTTGCATTTCTAAGCCATTTTCTAGGTCATTTAGCATATGTTTGAATTTCACATTGTGTTTTCCAACATTTCATGTTTTCCAAGTTTACACTTGGTGTTGAACCCTTATTTGTTGTTATTATTTCCCTAGAACCTTCCCTTTGTTAGATTTCAGTCTTCTTTGTATTGGAATCTCAAGGGTTTGTTCTTGAGTGAAGTGTTGATCTTTGTCTCTCTCCTTTTAGGTGCAAAACCCTAGAGGTGTAAGAGAACATAAAAATCTTCATTTCATTTTGGTGAATCTACGTTTTGAATACCTTTTTTTCTGATTTGGATTCCATCATCATCCTAGATCTAGCTTACATTAACTTTGCATTAGTATTTGTATTGGTTAATTTACATCTAGGGTTTCTAAAATTTTTCATTAGTGAAAGTGCATAAAGGTTGCATTTTTGTATCTCAAATCATTGAAAAACATCAAAAAACTACATTTGCATTTAGGATACCCATCATACAAACTAAAAAGCATAAAATTCAATTGAAAATTTTGAAAAAAATCTATACTAGGACTTATTCATCATCCTAGGCGAATTAGTCCCAGAACAGACCTGAAACAACCTTTT